>JAHBCN010003097.1:0-79807 GCA_019359885.1 Listronotus oregonensis | reverse complement strand
CGAATTATCGGGAGCTCAAAATAAACAACCTATAACCGTCCGGGCTTAATCTAACTGACTTAAACTTTAAACATTTTTAATGTACTCATGTGTGAATGTTTTAATAATAAAATTGCAAGAAATTAGACCTTAAAAAAGTAATAAAACATTTTGCGGAGTTGAAAGTTCGCAAAAAGATTTTTGTTAATTATTTTTAAATTGTTAATTTGCATGTAGCTAATGTTTTTTATTTTTAAAATTAAAACCATTGTTTTTAAATTGTGTGTATTTTGTATTTGAAATTTTATTCAATTTTTAACTTAATTTAATACCCCTCTCCCCTTTACCTACAAATTAATTTCTGGTGCGGAAATTCTTATTTTTGCCCAGGATGGCCGAAAGGCTAGAGCGAGCCCTAGTTAGGAGAAGTAAATGTGGTAAAATAGAGACTCAAACCAAGCCGCAGTCTTATTGTATGGCAAAAAGGAACTTGGAGATGAAGAACAGAGGAGGATCAAGGCAGTATCTTTGTTTGAGATGCCCTCGGACCAAATGACTCCTTACTATAGCATCGACAAGCACTTTTAAGTTGCTATACCAGACAGGAAAGCCTAAAGGATTGGCTCTTCAATTTAAGCAGATCTGACATGGTATACAGATGGATAAAAGACCAGCCAAGAGTTTGTCCTATAAATGCTCAATCAAATAAAGACCTGGGCTGCATGCGAGTCATTCCAATCTGCTTAATCCACTTATCCGGATACTCATTTACCAGTTGGGCAACGCGAGGTCTGGCACTATCGTTAAAGCTCCACTTTTAACGCCACCTTCGTTTCATTCTTACCGACATGCCAGTCGATATATCCATTTTTATGAATACAATAAATTTAATAAATGTTTATTCAAAACTGTGCAGCTTTAACAAGAAAAGAGATAATTATATAATTTAAAAAACCAAATCGTAGGAATACCTCCGAGATCATAAGACATGACTTTTAAATAATCAGCTGCATCATTTTTTTTACAGGGTGTTATTAGGTTAGAACAAAATACAACGTTTCAGTATGTTTTCTTTGGGATACTCGCCTTACTACTGTTTGGAAAATGGGACCTCTCTGAATTATTAACTTTTTGCGTAAAAACAACATATTTTTAATATAACACTGACTTTTATAAACAAACTTCTGGCATGGTCATGGGTTCACCTTTATCACCATTATTAAGTAATATTTTTAGGGAAAATTTGAATCCAATTTTGTACAAAATTATCATTATAAACCTTTAGTTTGGTGTAGATTATAGATTACATTTTTTCTATTTATTAACATGACGAATATTCTCTAAATAATTTTTTAACACACATTAGTACACAAGAACCCACTATTCATGTCACTTTAGAAAAGGAACAAACCTCACAACTTCCTTTTCTAAAAATTCTAATAAAAAAAGACGTAATAATTTTGAAACTAAAATTTACAGAAAACCCACACATACAAACAAATACTTAAATTTTAACTTTAATCACCCAATAATAGTAAAAAAAGGATTGAAAAAGTCTTTTTGATAGAATTAAAATAGTTTGCTCTGATCAAAACAAAAAAAAAATTAAAAGATATTTTAGTTCAAAATAATTATCCTCTTAATTTTATAAACAAATGCTTCCCAAAATTTGAACAACCAAATTTAAGACAAAATCAAAAGAGACTTATTACAAATCTATCTTTATCGTATATTCCTGGCTTCTCAAATAAAATTTAACGAATAGGTAATAAATTTAATACTCGTACTATCTTTAAAACACAAAACACCATTAGATCTTAAGTAACAAAAACAAAACCATACAATATAAACGAAAACACAAAACATTTTATTTATAAGATCCCTTGTGAATGTAATAAATTTTTTATAGGTGAAACTTCCAGAGCATTAGCCAAACGCATAAAAGAACATAGAACATACATTAGAAACACAGAATTCCACAAATCAAAAATCTGTCAACACGCATTTGATAAAAACCACATAATAAACTGGAATGCTTCTAGCATTTTAGCAAAGGAAACTTGTTCAAAAAAACCTGAAATAAAGGAAAGTGGATTCACTTTATTAAATAAAGATAAATGTGTAGAGTCAATATCTGTTAATTTAAATAATACATGGTTACCTATGCTTGATGCTGCAGTAAATTCAGGTAAACTTTAAATTAATTAAGACACCATACCACCTTTTTTTGTCTTTTTGAATACTATAAACCTATAAACATACCAGTCAAATAACCTGTCATTTATGACAAAACGCCATGAAAAGTAAAAAGCTGTCAGAATTTCCTAAGGTTTTGAAGCAAAATTTATTTAAAAAAATATATATTTTTTTAATTTTAATTTCATCTTGAAAACAGTGGCCGACTTGCCACCGAAACGTAGATTATAATATTTTTGATTTTTGGGGGGTTTTTCTTCATTTTTGTTGCAGGCGATCTGCAAAAGGGGTCAAGGGGGCTGAGCAGGCTCAGACCCCGGGGGGGAAAAAAAATAGTAAGTTAGTTTTTCCCAGGGATACCTTGAAATTTTAAATGGCCAAAAAAAAAACCTTTTTTTTAAATTTTTAAACCGAAAATTAATTTTTTTAAAATTCCCGTTGAATTAGAAATTTTAAAATTAACAATTTAGAATTTTTAAAAAATGATTTTAAATTTTAAAAAATTTTAAAAACCTTCTTTTTTAAAACCAAAAACGTATAATACCACCGAATCATACAGTGGGTATTACCAGAGTAATAAAAAACAATGTCTATATATGTATCTATAAATTGATGAAAAAAACTTGAAAAAAGAAATACAAATAAAAAAGATATAAATCATAATTAATTATTACTTAAAAATTATTTATACAGATCTCAAAACCAAAATGGCTAGAATAAATGAGCATCTTTAGTCTAGGACAAATAGACGCATTCGACCTTAATTTTTATTTTAAGATCCTCTTAAATTCCCACTGATATAAAATTCCGGGGGCCACCTAGTGCCATATTGTTTAAATCGAAATTGTTTAAACAAATGCAAGAAAATGCTTTTAACTGAACAATTTGTTTTATATTTTTATTAAAAAAATAAAAAAAAGGCCTAATTTTTACGATGTTTATATTTTTGAATTTTTAAAGTTCGAAAATTAAATTTGATTTTAACCCATGAAATATATATATTTTTAAAAAAAAATTAAAATTAAAAAAAAAAAATTTTTTTTACAATAGTTAATAATATCCTAAATTAAAATTTGATTTTTTTTTTTTTTTTATCTTTTTTTGATTGTTTACTAACGCGCTCACAAGTATACGCCCCCCCCTTTTTAAATATCGCCATCTCCTGACTCCTCCATAAATCATTATTTATCCTTTATCTTAAAAACTATTAACTTTATCAAAATTGTTAAAAAGAGCAATGTTATTTCTAATTAAATTATTAAGAATTTCATTTTATGTTTTTTTTCTGAAATCAAATTTACAAAAGTTATTAAAGCGGACGCGCAAAAAAAAAAAAGACATAAATAAAAAAAAAAAATCACATCTCAATTTGGGGTATTATTATTTATTTATAAATAAAAAAAATTTTTTTTAAATTTCATTTTTTTTCTTAAATATTTTTTTCATGGGTCAAAATACCCCAATTTAAAAATTTTTTCCCAAATTTTAAAAAAAATTGTATCTACAAAAATATTAACTTTATCGTAAAAAGTATAGAACCTTTTTTTTTTTTTATTTCAATAAAGAATATTTAAAAAATGTCCGGTTGGGAAAAAATTCCCAATTGTTTAAACAATATGGACCCCGGGGGGCCCCCGGAAACATGCATTTATATCATCAGTAGGGCAATTTAAAGAGGTCTTTTAAAAAAAGAGATGGAATAAATTTTTGGTACTCATGCGCCGATTCGTCTTAATATTTGTTATAAAATTGATACTTACTTGAATGGGATACTAAATGTTTCTTTAAATTTGATGAATTGTTAAACTTTGTCAAACAAATCGTACAAGCAAAGGCTTCTCATCTTTATGAATCAAAGAATGAACCTTCAAAGACTCTTTACTTTTAAATGCTTTAGCACAATCTGGGCATATATATTTTTTTCAGAGGAATGCAAGACCATGTGTCTTGAAAGTTTACTTTTCTAAAAGGATTTTGGCAAATACCACAGTTGAATGGCTTTACATCTCCGTGCTTGTACATGTGGCCCTGAAGTTGAATTTTTAAAATGAATTCCTTTCCCACTTCACATTTATATGGTTTTAATTCAAAAAAATAAATATAGGTATTTACACCAGAAAAAAAAACCCTGGTTGTACTAATAAATTTAAAAATTCCCCTTTTTTTGGATTCTTTTGGCTTTGAATTATAAAAAGGATGACCCTTGGCATTTTTAATTTTTTTAAAAAAAAACAAAGTTAATACAACAAAAAATGGTTTTGAAAAAAACGAATATACCGTCACTTTTTTTGTTTGTTATAAAATGAAATAGTTTTTTTCTGCTTTGAAGGTGTTAAAACGTATTTCAAAAAAATTAAAGAGGATATTTTCCTAGCTTAAGAGTTGCGGTGGAAAATCAAAAAAATTTAGAATGACCCTATATTTGTTAAGTTAAGAGATACAAAAAAAATGTTTTATGCTGCCGTTTTCAAAATATACGGGGTGGAAAACAATTATCGGACCTCCTCATTTTTTAAATGGAACAACCTGTATATTTTAATCAAAAAAAGACAGCATTTTTTTTTTTCAAAAATGAAACCCACCATGGATGACATTGGTTTGTGATTTATTTAAAGATTATCTCTTTAAACCAGAGTACGCTTAAAAAACAAAAGCTAATGAGCAGAAAAAAAACTATGTTGACACTGTAGCTGGAAAGTCATTACACAATAGTTTTTAAACCCCAAAATATTGAAGAAATAGTTGATACATAAAAATAAACAAAAAAAAACTATAGAAACATCAAAAAAAATTTTAAAAAAAATCAGAATCGGGGAAAAAAATATTTAGAAATCCTCAAATGTTTAAAAGCTCATTTGTTTTCATTTCATGACATCTTTTTCGAAGGAATGTTAAAGTATCCATGATATGTAATGGTTTTATTTCTGCAAATCTTTTGATCAAGTTGTTGTCGGATAATAACTTTTATATACATTTTATGTTCAACACTCCCAAAAAAAAATCTGAAGGTGTTAGATCCGGCATCGTGGTGGCCACCTTGAGGTTCATGTGTTCCTATCCATCGTATTTAACTTTCTAGAGAAAATCTCGAACGGCCCCTTTTTACTTGATGAACTACAAACTACCGAAAGCGAAAAGGACGACATTTAAAAGAGTTTTAAAATTTTTTCTTTTAAACAGTACACTTAAACACTTTCGATAAAAGATGTAAAGGTTTATTTAAAATTGCATTTTATCATCTTTCCCCTTAATATTTGATTACGACAAAAAGTCCGCACGGGGATTCTATTTTACGACTCGATTAGATCAAATCGATCTCGAACTCGATCGTATCGTTCCAAAATTTACGATCGTATTTGTCCTCGGCTATCGTCGGGCTTGAAAAAAAAGTTTTGATATTAAATAGCATATTTTTAAAACCATGAAGTTAACCCCAAATTTATGTTTTTGACCCGAACTGTCTTTTTTTGCGAGAAGCACATTGGGAGGTAATGCTGAGTTACCTCCCAAAACCACAGGGGCTTTGCGAACGGAAATTTGTGGGGGCGCAAAAACGCATTATACAAAAAAAAAAGTGGTTAGAAAGGCCTACAAAAATTTAACGCCTTGGGTTATGGAGAAAAGACCGCTGATAAATGGCAAAGGTAGAACATCTTTAATCCATATTATTCTCTAAACTAAGTTTTTTTCTCAAATGATACCATTCGGTAGTTGCCACACTTTTTTTAAATAAACCTTATTCTTTTTGTTTCCTCTTTTTAGACATGGACAGATTTAAATATCAAATAAAGAAAGGGCAGTCGTTAAAAACAGATCAACATACAACTGGGGGTGGAAAAACCCACTGCTACCCATTTAACAGATTTGAATTACGAGCCCTCAATATCTTGGGGGGGAAACAGCTTTATATGGGTTTGGGACAGGAGAACTTTTTTTAAATTTCCCAAAAACTTTATTCTCGACTATGGCATCAAAAAACAATATCTGACACCCAAGCTGTTCAAGGGAAATTATACCCCGAAAATATCGAAGAAAATATGCAAACAGTAACCCCAACTTCACTAGGTAAAAGAAAGGCTCCACCTGATTTAAAAAATGTTATAAATTTAAGATTAGGAGACATTGCAGAAATACTTAAACAAAGTAATAAAATCTTAAGGATTTTTTTTTTTTGCAATATTTGTTTTTAAATAGGTTATTTTTTTTTTAATGCTAAACACTAAATTATTTTATTCTGCTAAGATGTTGTTTTTTATTAGAAATTTATTTTTGTTTAATTTAAGGCCTTGAACAGTTCATATTCTTATTATTTTAAAAAATTAAAAAAATGTGTTAGACTTACCTAGGTCCATAGAAGGGGGTGTATTAGATTTTTTACATTAAATAAATTTTTATTTTGAATTCATAAGCCTGTTTTAATTTGTAAGAGTTGACTTTCAAATAAACAAATAAGACAATTTGCTATGTTTTTATTTATTTAACTAATTCTGTGTTAAAATGTATTTCTATTTTCTGCCTAAAAACTTTGTTACAAATAAAATATTTAAATTTTAAGGGTGTAAATTCTAAATAATTTAAAGTTTTAATATTTTAAAAATATCTGTGAACAATGTTGTTTCGAATCCTAATGCCATCTAAATCTTCCTGTACAATCCTTAATGGCTCATTTTGATTGTCTGGATTAGGAATATCCTGAATTTCAAAGTCTAAATTTTCTTCAATACACATATTATGAAGAACAGAAATTTTTTCCATCTCCAAAAAATTGTGGACTGTGCGGAGACCTATCTCCAAAAAGGCATCTAAATCTCATTTTGAATATTCCAATACAACGCTCTATTTGATTTCTAGTTGAGGCTAAAGTAGTATTGTACCTTAACTGGTGACCATCTTCTGGGTTTCTAAATGGGGTTAATA
The DNA here is from genome assembly GCA_019359885.1 of Listronotus oregonensis. Lineage (NCBI taxonomy): Eukaryota > Metazoa > Arthropoda > Insecta > Coleoptera > Curculionidae > Listronotus > Listronotus oregonensis. Next base: position 72,715 of record JAHBCN010003097.1, on the reverse strand, counting down.
AGTAGGGTTGTAACGGATATCCTGAGTCCCCTATAAACCTACAATGCTCACCATTTTGGTAAATATGACTTATGTATTGTTTTGCTTGTGATGCTGTCCATATAAATATCTTATTCTTGCAATATTAAATCTCTTATTCTTGCCTCCTCTTGAAATAACCTGTCTCTTACCACTGGTAACATTTTAAAACAAAAACTTTGTCTTAAATAAACCATTTTTTTTTAATCCGTTAATATAAAAGTTAAAACAGAAATATAACCTCCAACAGCCTTCAAAACCATTCGATTGAGTCGTAAAATAGAATCCCCCTTCTGGTCAAATATTATGATATATGAGTCGTATAGATGCAAAACCTGCCAAGTCACTTTCAACAGTTTTTGAGATAATCGAGAAAAAGGTTCAGTGGGAAGAGTATTCAAATTATCAGGTATCTGTTAATTTTATAATACACTGGGGTAGTTTCTTAACAAGAATAGGTATGATTCAAAAATCTAAACCGATCGGGTAAATTATTATTTGATATTCAAAAGTTGACTTGGCGGATTTTGCATTTGAACTTTCAGACACATTTCAGACACATTTCTACTATAAAACTTTTATTACGCATTTAACACAAAATATTAGTTTTAATACTGAATAATTATTTAAAACAAAAATAAGAAACCTTATTTCAAAACAAAAATCAATTTTGTAACCTATTTCATTATTCTAAATTCTTAAATCAAGGTCCACTCCAAGATTGTCATTATTTTGGCAGCAAGCAGTATCACTATCATTTTATAGCGGCAGTTGCATAGCTACTGGTCCTTGGTCAAACAATTCTTTATTTCTTTGTGGAATTTAAAATTGGGCAACTCTTTCCACTCATCTCCATAATGTTTCCCTAAAAAATTCGCTACAGATGTAGCTTTTTAGGGATCTAAAGATCTACCAACTGGCATAGTATCATGATTTAGCATAAGTACTGTTTTACAACGTTTAATAATGCCTTTTGCAACTCCACAATCGTTACTGTAATTAGCTTTGCCACAAAGGGCAGTTATCTGTCTTTTCTAAAATTAATCTTTTGGCACAATTAAATTGGAAATTCATGAGTTTGGCATAATTTAGTTTCCAGTTAATCCATTATGCATTTTAAAAAACCAAAAAAGCAAATACTTGCAACACAGACATGTGTAAATTCCAATCATACCATCCCCGAAACGTCTCGATACTTTCGGATGCACCCATTGGTTAAAATTGACTTGGCGGAATATGTATTTGAATGACTGGTGCAGTGGGCGGGTTTTGAATTTAACCATAAATTTGTTAGCGAAATAAAAATGTCTTTTAAATGTTTTGACAGCAATGACCATTCAAATAGGTGAAAAACGCTTTAAATTGTCTTCAATTGGTAATAACTTATTTTTTGTATTTTTGTGACTTGGCGGGTTTTGCATCTATACGACTGAAATATGTCCATCACATTTTAATAGTCACTTTAATTTTATATTTTGAAGGGGTTATAGTTCCCCATTTAATTTGTGGAAATAAGCGAAAAAAATCTTCTCCCTTCGAATAGCTGAAAGCCTTCCTGCAAGCCTAGATAAAACAAATACCTTGAGTTTATAGGCAAACCAGGCATCATTGCTATTTACATACAGTAAATAGCAATGATCTTTTTTTTTGTGCTTATCTCTTTAAAATTGCATTTGGCTCACCCCCTGACTGTCTAATCAATATCTGTTCAAGCTTTCACCAAATAAATGCTGAGTTACCTCAAGGTTCAGTATTGACTCCAACCTTAGTTCTTCTTTAAATTTACGATCTTTTTTTTACATAATAAATTCCATTTAAATATTTTCTTAGGCCAGTATGAGTTTAGAGAACAAGCGTAGCTTATCAAGATATCTTTTAAACAGGCAAGAACATCAACTAACAATAGGATACCCAAAATCTCGTCCCTTATCTGGACATGACTTCTTCCACAACACTAAGAAGTTAATTCAAGAAAAAAAATCCGTTTGCCCTATTATTGATTCAAAGCTCACCAAAAAAATCTCCTTTTATAGACGACTGAATAGTGGGGTAGCTTGTCTTTAAGACTTTTGTCTGTTTTTTTACAGCCAAACATCCAAATATTTAGGTCCCTTTTAAATAAACTCTTAGCTTACTCCGATCCTAGGTACGTTAATGTTAAGCCTTTAAGAATTGACCTTACAATTAGATAAATAATATGATACAGCAGGCCAACGATAATACGATTAAAATTATAATTTATTATTTTTCATCAGGATTATAGAAAGTGCAGAAGGTGAAATTCTGATTGATGGAAAAAATATCGCCGAATTGGGGCTTCACGATCTTCGTTCCCGCCTCACCATTATTCCACAGGACACAGTTTTATTCTCCGGTACCTTGAGGCTAAATTTGGATCCATTCGATAAATATTCCGACGAAGAAGTGTGGACAGCTTTAGAGTTAGCTCACTTAAAGGAATTTGTTAAAGGTAGATTTAAGTCAGTGTTTGAATTTATAAGGTGTTCGCTCGCTTAACATGTTTTTGTTTACTTAAACCTAGTAATGCTCGATTGAAGGTTGTGGCAAAAGCCGAAGTTCGGCTTTTGCCAGGAACCTAAAAAAATGTATGTAAACTGTGTTTTAATCCTTTTAACCCAGTTGATTGAGTGTACTGTTTTACAACATTTCTTAATGGTTACTAAAAAAAAAAGAGTATAAATAGGTAAACGTACCGAGAGTCCCGCTCTGAATGCCGGCATTAGGCCATCTCTATGCACATACCAAAAACCAAATTAAGGGGGTTGCTTTATACTGGGTGCTGCAATTAGTGAAGTAACCCTATAGTTTACGGGTTCCAATTACCTCCATTAAAGTGCCCCATATGGTGACGGTCCCAACTATAAGTATCATGTAGTATAGTGCACCGCAGTATAATGTGCCACGAGTGGCAGTATACATTGCTCCAAGGGGAAACAACCCTATAAACTTCGTCACAGATAGTTTATTCTTATTTAGTAGTATTTAAGTGTTATTAAGGACTGGTAAAAGGTTCAATTTAAAAAACTACAAAATTAATTTTGTAGAATTTTTGGTTAATTACGTTACGTTATAATATTTTATAAACAAATTTGTAACAGATTTATAAAATAAATAGCACATTTATTTAAATTAACTATAAAATTCCAAAAAGTATATTTTTAATAAATATTAATACATATTTTTTTCATTTTTCAGGATTACCTGCAGGTCTTTCTCACAAAGTATCAGAAGGTGGCGAAAACCTTTCAGTCGGCCAAAGACAACTTATCTGTTTAGCCAGGGCATTACTAAGAAAAACGAAAATACTCATTCTCGATGAAGCCACTGCCGCAATAGACTTAGAGACTGATGATCTCATTCAAAAAACCATACGAACAGCCTTTGCAGATTGTACTGTTCTTACTATAGCTCACAGATTAAATACTATTATTGATTCAGATAGGGTATTAGTATTGGACAAAGGGCAAATAGCCGAATTTGATACGCCCAATGGTTTATTGGAAAACAGACATTCGATATTTTTTGGAATGTGCAAAGATGCCGGGTTGGCATGATAAAATTAAGATTTTAAATGAATATCTAGTCCTTAGTTTAATAGGGAATTTATCAACAAGAAATGTTCTAATCAGATAAAAATAATATTTATACCAAGACCAACTTAACCAAATGATTAAAATGCGGGGTATATTATAACAAAATTTGTATTTTATAAAACTATGCACTACTTATTTAATAAAGAACTATATCAGCGATAACCTAAATAGTTTAAATTTACTATAAATATTTTTCTACCATTATTTTAACAATAGCACTGTTGCAGACTTTTAATAAGTTTGATTGTTTTGTGTCTCCAATTTAAAAAACTGAAATTTCTCCATTTCAGGACAGAAAAACTCTTAAAAAAGTGTGGTATTTTCGATATTTGTGTAGGTTAACGCGTCTTCCTTAAGCGCTAACAAAGAATAAATTTTAAAACTTTAGCGGTTGGTTATACAGAGCTTTGCTTAGTCTTTACAATTATGTCAAATAATAAATTAGAAAACGATAAAAAAATCTGATCTAGATCTACTGTCATCTTTAGAAGATAATCATATAGTAAAAAAATTAATATACTAAAACAAACAACCTACATAATATTCAGTCTCGTTATCAAGAACATTTTATTAAGAAAAGCCACAATGAAACAGCTAAGATATTAAGATGTTAATTGACTAACGACATTTTAGGAAAAACTAATAAATTATTAACATTTTAAACATATAGAAATTCTTTTTTTTGTATTTTCTATGTTTTTGTATGTTTTTTTTTAATTTTAAATTAATGTAAAAAAAATAACTTTTTATGACCAGCCTTTACGATTACGAATAAGCCATGTATTTTAGTTTTAGCCCCTAAAAGAGCTCGATTAATTTAAGATTAAATACGTATTTTTTTATTTTTTTTTTAAATACAAAAATACATTAGAATTAAAAGAAAAGTAATTTGTTTTAGTAATATTAAATAAGTATTATATGATACTATGTTTACAAAAACAATATATTACGTATCTCAGCCTCTGCATCGTATCAAACCACTTAAAAAAGTACTCAAAGTTAAAAAAGTTTGAATGTAAAAATTTGGAACGCGAATTTACTGCTTAAATACCTGTCAATTACTAAAATCTCATCGCCAGAGCCGCGTGGCAGTCGTTGAACGTTACGATTTCAAGTCTACGGGACATCGCCAGCTTAGGAGTTTACTACGGTGACATAACAGATTTTGTAGCATTTTTAAAAACAACCTATTGTATTATGAAGTTTAAAAAATATTTTTAAAATTATTTACATTGATATCATCTAAGGCAGCTATTCTCAACCGCTGGTCCGGCGGACCACCAGTGGTCCGCGAAGAAATTTTACTGGCCCGCGGACAATTTTTTCTATCCGAAAAAAATACTTATTAAAAAAAAAACAATAATAACCAATTTTTAATTTATAAAATTACGAAATAAAAATCAATCAACAAAGGTTGAGAAACGCTGATCTAAGGTGTTCGTAGCCATTTACCTTTACATTTTTAGGTTTTAAATCGAGAGGCTTCTGAAAGATTATTCAAATGCATATCCAAAATATAAAAAATATTTTTAAATTGTGTTCGTATACACCACGTTTTATAAAGTTTGTAAAAATAATGGTAAGTTAAAGGGGTTTTTAAATTTACTATAAAAACCATCTTGTTTCTCTGCAATAATATCAATTGGGCTATTATTTTTAATATACTTCCCCATTTTCAAAAATGGTGTAACTTTCAGTTTGCATTATGAGAATGTCTTAATACTTTAGCCACCCTCAGAAAATCTCAAAAGAAAAGTTTTTAAAAAAATCACGTTGTTTGGTCCATATACATCGCTAAAAATGAGAAATAAGTAATTATAAATATAAAAAATGCCGAATTAAAATGATATGCTTGTTTCTTTTTTTAATTTTATTATTAAAATAATATTCAATTGCTTGTATCATAATTTTCCGAATCTTTATCTTATCTCACTTATCTGATTTCTTATCAGCAACAAACTACAGTGCAAGCCAAACAAGCAGGAACATCTCCTTAATATGTTATTTAATATTAAAACGGTATAGGTAAACGATATTTGGTAATAATTAGGGCCAAATAGCTCTGCTGCTATAAAATATGTAAATTAGATTAAAAATTGTCAACAAATGAAGAGATTAGCTTTAAAGCTTCCAAGACTGCTGAAGTTTTTTTTCCAAACGAGAGATTTTAGATGGAACACAAAATATAACGCATATATACGCTAAGTGTACTTTTAATGAAATTATTCAGTTAATTTAGGATTTTACCTGCCCTAATCATCGCTGGAATTATTTAACGGATAGTAATAATAAATGAATGTTTAAACGATTCTAATAGAAATGTTTTTTTAAGTCATGTATTCGTACGGTTTCATGATACTATTACTAGAAGATAAAACCACTTGGCGATTTAATTTCGTACGACGTTGCGCATGACGTCACTCGACGACAACAATTCTGCTTGTCGGTTGGGAAAGCAGTGTTTTAAAGCCTTTTTTTAACGTTTATTGTATTTTGGCATTATATGACGTTTAAAAAATAAATAAATCATGCGCTTAATCCATCTAACATCTAAACAGAAATCGGAATGCCATATTACAACTCGCCGTTTCTGGGGAAATAGTCGTCGAGTGACGTCAGGCTTGCGAGAGAGATAGGCTTATCTCATGCGCGTGGGTTTATCTTTTAGAGTAATAGTATCATGGTACGGTTTTATACTTAGGAGTAAAGGTATGTTTCCTTCCACGCGGCCGCCGCATGCGGCTAACGCACTGCGTTAGTGGCAAAGCACTCCTACTCATGTTTTTAAATGTGCCTGGTTTTTTCAAAGCGGCCGTCGTATGCGTCCGCTGTCAACGACTGCGATTGATGTGACTGGACTGCTGAAGAAGCAGTGTAGTCGCAGTCGTGTCTGCGACTGATATTTTGTTTGTGTTGTTTTGTGTGGAATGTCCGGTGTTTTTTTTAATTATTAAAAATTGAAACTTTATTTTTTAAATGAGGTCCTGGATTTTCTATTACGTATTTTAAGAGCTTTTAAGTTCCCAAATCCAATGATGTTTCGCACTTATTCAAAAAAATCAGTTTAATGTTTTCCCAAGATCCTGCCAAAAATATATTGTCTGACTCTCTCTAACATATGGTTTGTTATGAAAATTGCCATTAATATAAATTTTTCGAATAAGTGCAAAACATTATTGGTTTTGGGAACTTAATAGCTCCTAAAATACATAATTAAAAAATCCTGGGTCGTATTAAAAAAAAAAAAACAGTTGATGATGACAGCTCAAAGACGAAACGTGGGTGCATAAATCTAATAACACTATCTTGTAGAACAGAAAAAGTAGCAATGGAAATGTAAAAGTTATTTTGTTACATCGATTCAAATAAAGTCATAAAAAAATAAAAACGAAATTGCGAATAATCGGTTTTTTCCAAAAGTAAGTATTCGAAAATTTTAAAGTTCTAAGGTGGCATTTTGATTAGCATCATATTGCGCAGGTTTGCCTTCATTTAACCGACCTCGTATCTCTTCAAGTTTTCGAGATCATAATGATAAGACTCGAATTTGGTACACCCTGTACAGATTTACCTTAATACAATGGCTAATTTTTCCTCTGGGGTTATTGGATATTTAACTCTGCTGTCTGGGTCGGACTTTATATCGTCTTTTATTAAGTCAAGAATAAAACTAAACTCTGCCTTATTCAGTATAAAATATTTTCTAAATTTTGCTTCATCCTGTTGCAGATGTCGATTTATTAATGTAGTATAACAACCCTCATCGCGTCTTTGCTGAAATATTGGATTTATAGAGGCATTGCTATGTTTCAGATTGGCTAATTGTAATAGTATTTCGTCATCCCCTTTTTCTTCTAATAATAAATATATTGCTAGATTATCCATCACGACTCTTACCAAAGATTATTCCCTTTCACTAATAGTTTTGCTATCGCGAGTTTGAGCCATGGTCCTAAGAAACCACCTGATTAAACGGCGGCCGCATGCGTTAGTCGCATTGCGTTAGTCGCATGCGACGGCCGCGTGGAAGGAACCACACCTTAAGCCTCCCCCCCCGCTGTGTTCGTACGTCGTTGTCGTGGTTGGGCCCAGTAGGATCTTGCGCTAGAGTTGCTGGTTATCGGCAACTCTTGTTGCTAGCGTATGGAACGGGATCCGAACCTAAGACGAACACAAGGCTTAACTCAAGGTGTTAGCATATCGTGCTGATGAGTGAATGACATCCTGTGCCTTAAACAGGTGTCTTCAACGGTGCCTCTGGGATACAGGCTCTCTCCCAACAGGATCATCAGATTTATTGGAAGTCTGGACCTGGTGGGAGAAATATAAAACGGTGTAAGCCATAATAGATCGATCGGTCGCGGTGGAAAGGTGTTATACCCACTCACTTTAAACCTACGTACATACCTACCCTACCCTGGGATACAGGGTATCTAGCCTTACTGCGGTAATGCGGGGCTCTGCCGTGGTGGACTATTACTTCCCTAGCTCCAAACAGAAAACGGACAGAACAGCTTTCATAGGAAAAAAGTGACAAAGGTGCGCTGACCAAAACGGATAAATCCGTTTCGAGAGGTCTACCCAAGGTCACAAGCAGACAAAGATGCGCCGACCGAAACGGGTGAATCCGTTTCGAAAGGTGCCCCTGAAGTCACCGGCGCCTGTTTCACGGGAAGGGCTAATCCATCCCGAACAAACAGGTGCTTAGGAAGGAATCCCTGAATCCAAACAGAAGGCGGACAGAACCGCTTTTATAGGGAAAAGGGTTCCCTGGCTTTAAACAGAAAGCGGATAGGACCGTTTTCATAGGAAAAGGCCGAAGATACGGCTCAGAAGGAAAATCTGGTTCCTGTAACAAGGATCTGGTAGCTACCCACGTCACTAGACCGGGAGAGGAGGGCATGACGGATCTAATCGTCTGCTCGTCATACTTTCCAGGAGACAGGGACACCAGAACACATATTGTGCTCCTGTCCGGTAGCGAGCCGAGTAAGATGAGATGTAAGAACTCTCTTCCAATCTGATATTGGATTCATTAGAAGTCTGATTCAATTGGGAGATATATAAAAAGGTGTGAGCCACAATAGACCGAGCGGTCGCGTATTAAGTCCACTCACTTTAAACCTAACCTAACCTAACCTAGAAGTAAGCCAAAAGTCACGTGCCAGGTCTGTATTTTTAAATCTGCAAGCACGTGACATAAAATCTGAAATAGCTCTCATAGCTGTGGTTAGTTCTGATCTCAGAGCGAATTTAAGAACGTAGTGATACTATAAAAAAATTATCCAAAAGGCGTGTTTGATACGCCACTGCACAAAATAGGTAAACTATAAATTAAAAAAATCTGATAATTTAATAATGATAAGTAATGAAATCTTTGTCAGATTAGCGTAACAATTCATCAAGAGTGTGCACGTCCCATAATTGCATAAATTGCGTGGTTAAGTGATAAAATAATTAAAACAATATCTTTTTAGTTAAAGCATAACAAATTACTTAAATTATATGTGAGATGCACGTCTGTCTGGTTTAATAAGATTGGTTACTGAAGGTACGTTATTCAAATATATTTTACTTTATAGATATGCACCTTAACGGCCGAGTGATGATCGCGTTGTTAAATTTAGCAATGCACTTAGCAATTGTTAAAAGTTAACAACGGTTTAGAATGTTTAACAAAATATCAGATTTTGACAGGCTGCCTACTAACATCATTGAATAACACTGACAATGACGTTTTGTTAAACATTCTAAACCGTTGTTAACTTTTAACAATTGCTAAGTCCATTGCTAAATTTAACAACGCGATCATCACTCGGCCGTGTAAAATAGAAAGGCAGAAGATCTCAATTAAAAAGCAACTAATACACCAGCTAACTGAAAATAATCATAACATTTTTAAAAAGGCACTTTCGGTTAGGCTGGAAGTTGACATATTTGCTTTAAGTTAAAAAAGGATCGAGAAATATAAATTATTACTTTGTTTTTATCTGAAATCGTAACCAAATTTAAGATGGTTTTTTATCTGTTTGTGTTGGGACGATTACTTTTTACAACGCTTATATAAGGTTGATCTGTATGAATGTATGTATGTAATAAAATCTTTCAACGTTATTTTTATCTATTTCAAGAAGTCTGATAAACTTGAAAATTTGTAGAGAGTTCAAAAGCCAATGACAATAGAATTATTTACTACGTTCTTATGTCCTGACGGAGGATCATCAGAATAAAAAAAAACACTTTGTCAAAATGACAATCCTTGCGCATTCGCCATACAAGGCCAAAATAGCACAAGACGCTTCCTTCAAGAACCAGGCTACTAGTAACAAAATAATTATTTTTTGGGGAAAGGGTTTTCCATTGACCTTCAGGTCCTATGGGGTTTTTCTTTTCCATATGAATTTTTCTTATGATCCGTCGGCCATAAAATTTTAAATAACGTCACTCCTTTTTAACCACGCTTTTATCATCTTGACCTCTATGTATGTATGTATTTTTATAAACCGAGCAAAATTCTATTCATTCGTGTTTTTTTAATGTTGGCTGGTGACCGTGTATTTTCATAGAAACTGTATGACAGTTTTGTACGCCAAACAGATATTGTTAAGTGTACGAGCAAAGTTGCGGTTTTCACAATGGTGAAGTTAACGGAACGAGAAAAATTAGAAATTATGTGCATCGTTGGGTTTGGTGATAGAACACGAAGCTGCTCAATTATTCAATGAAAGCCATCCTGATCGTCCTCCGATATGTCAAAGGTGGTGAGTAGAATAGAGGCTAAGTTTAGAGAATTCGGTCATGTTAGAGATCTGCCGAAATCTGGTCGTCCTGCTCGAGATGAAAATGAACAACTTGACGTTTTTCTTTCTTTGGAAGAAAATCCGTGCACTCCTCTGTCGCAGATTGGGGCCAATTTGCATATGGTGAAATCTGTAGTTCACCAAATAGTGAAAAAGCACAAATATCACCCATATAAAGTTATTCGAGTGCAAGAGTTATTTGATGACAATTTCGATAGGCGAAATGAGTTTTGTAAACGCTTGCAAAACATGTGCAATCTAAATAATAATTTCGTAACAAATATTATTTTTTCCGATAAAGCCACGTTCTGTTTGAATGGTAGTGTGAACAAAATTGTCGATATTGGGCAACAGAAAATCCGCATTGGATGGTGGAGGTGAACACCCGTACCCTCAAAAACTAAATGTGTGGTGTGGAATAGTGCGCGGAAGAGTAATAGGTCCATTTTTCTTTAAACAGTCTTTAACGGGACAAGTGTATCTCGATTTTCTCCAATTTGAATTAGTTCCAGCATTACTAGCTTTATTTCCAAATCCATTGGATCCGGACTATCCTGACGAAGAACTAATTTTCCAGCAAGATGCTGCCACTGTGCGTACATTTTTGGATGAAACCTTTCCCAATCGGTGGATAGGAAGGAGAGGACCCATCGAATGGCCTGCTAGGTCGCCTGACCTAACACCAATGGACTTTTTTTTGTGGGGATACCTCAAGTCGAAGGTATTTGTTAATAGGCCAAATAATTTAGACGAGTTGAAAAAGAGGATTCGCAGAGAAGTGCGCGCCATAACTCGGGAAATGATTGAAAATGTGCAACGAGAGTTTATTGATCGCCTTGGATATTGTCCAGCCGTAAATGGCAACCATTTTGAACATTTAATTTAATTTTGGTTCTTTTTTTATTTCTTACATGAATCGTGTTTTTTTTCAATAACTGTTGACTTTAGGTATAGGACATGATGCATAAAACATACGTAGAATTCCACGCCAAATTCAAAAATGAAATAAAAAAAAGGTGCTTTCATTTGAAAAAATGAAGTTGATGGTCGAAATTTATTTTTGAGCAACCCTGTATATACAAACTTCACGTACAAAAATGCGCAACTTGAAATAAAAATCGACGGGTCCGAGCGTTTTTGCAAAAAACCCAACGCTTAATTTTAAATGAATTTAGACATAACTTTTGGGACGCACTGTATGTATGTATGTATGTTGTTTTAAGATTAAGAAATACGAAAATAAATTAAAGTTAAAAAAACTAAAAAAATCACTTTTATAACAAACCGAACTAAAAAGTAAAAAATATTTTTTAAGTATAAATAGACAGGGATAGAAAGTCCAATAATCAATTATTATTATGACTAATTAATTTGAAATGAGATTAAAATAAAAATTCAGTTATTAACAAAATAATTTAGTTATAGTAAAAAACCTGGGGTGCAATTTACCATATTTTTATAATAACTCTAATATTGTAAATTGCTACTAATAAAATAATTGTAACATTCAATATTGAGCACCCCACGCTTTTTTTACTATAATTGAATTATTTTGTTAATAATTGAACTTACATTTTAATCTTATTCCAAATTAATTTGTCATAATTGATCATTGGAATTCTTATCACTGTAACACAATCTCTTTATACTTAAAAATTATTTTCTACTTTTTAGTTCCGTTTGCTACAAAAACGTTTTTTTTAGTTTTTTTTAAATATAATTTGTTTCTTTACAACTCTTGCAAATTTGCTACAAAAAGTTATTAGTTATTACTTATAGTAAAAGTTTAATTCGTATATTTTGAAGAAAAAAAACTATTTAATCGGAAAGGAGTTAGGAAATTAAAACATTCCTATTGTCAATGATAAAAACCAGTTTAAGATTTAAAATATTATTCAAATTATGTACTTTTGAGAGCAATTAGAGCATGTTGTCCTAAATAGATTATATTAAAAAAAATCTTGTTACCTTGAAAAAAGATAAGATATTTTTACGATTAACAATGAGAATGCATAATTTAAAAATGCAAGAGTATATTATCTGATCTTAAAATATAGTAAATATATTAATTTCAAAATATTTAACTGACTTGTGTGTGCATTAAGTGCACTATTGGCTACTAATAATAAAATTTAGAGCATCGCTTGCTTTTCAGGTTTTAGTTTATGTTGCAGATGTTCATAAAACAATCCCGGACCCATCAATTGTAAACTATTCTTTAAAAACGTGCTAAACGGTCCTTAAAAAAAAATGTTGATTTTTGCGTTCGAGCATATAGCTATAGGGGCAGCCTTGCTGCTGGGAACCAACGTGCGAAAGCGAAAAAAATAATTGCAGTATAACCCTTATCTCTTGCTTCAACGTGATGATTGGTCGTTAGGAGGGGTATAAACCGCGCTCTACGTGCTGATTGGTCAACCCTTTCTCGTCGACCAATTAGCAAGCTGGAGCAGAGAGAAAGGGTATACTGTTATTTTTCTCTCTCATTTGCACGCTTGTTCGCATTGCCAAGCGGAAGGCTGCCTCTAGTAGGTGTATGCTCGAAGGTTCTTGCATTTACACTGAGATTTTTTTCGGTTTTGCTCAATTTATTTAAAATTAGTCCAAATTATACTTCGCATCGGCGGTGGCATTGTAACGTCACTGGTAAAGTAGATTATCCACGGCGAAATACTCAATTAATATAAATACTCAATTAATAAAAAAACATCCTCACAATACGTGCATCTAAGCTCTTTTCACTCTTAAGTTCTCTACTCACGACTCCTATTGGATAAAATCAACAAATGCACAAGAGCACGCGCCACTTGCTGCAAATCCGTATGTCAAAATTGATGCGAAAGTTTCGCTGATCCGGATGCGTATATCCGTAACATCCCTGGTTGAAGGGATGAGATACTTACTAGATCTTTTCACCTGACGCTCCCAGTGTGTATATTACACGAAAAGTTTCAGCTAATTTTCCCCTATTATAACTTCGTTATCGTCCCACATAAAAGTATGTAAAGTCACATAAGCATTCTAATTGTTTTGTCAAGTGGTTTCGGAGATATTCGATTTTAAAAATCGCTTATTTAACTTCTAATTGACTTCCTCACTCACTCACTGACTCATCAAAATTAAGGGGAACTTTCCGAGAAAGTAGAAACTTGCTCTTTGGTACGTAAGTAGGTTTTGGGGACACAAGTAAAGAAAACATTCCGAAATCTCCACCTTTTTACTCGAAACTGATATTATCCATGCAGTTTTTTTTCAAATAAATATGTAGAATCAGGGATGTTGCGAATATTCGTATCCGCATCCGCAATTGCGGAACATTCGCATCAATTTGGACATCTGCATCCGCTTACATGCAATAAATCTATGCGGAGTTTTATTCAGATGCGGATGTCGCACAAGTTGCTCTACAAAAAAAATGAGGCTGGGCAGGCGAATGGCGCGTGCCATCCACACGTGATCATTGACCAATAGGAGCGAAGATTCCGTTAGGAGACAAGTTTCTACTCCGACGCGTTTTTTATTGTGTATCATTTGTTTAAGGTGAATCATTTACTATATGTTTAGTTCCACTTAACTTATGAACTCTATAAACATTTCGGTTATTAAGTGTTTCAAGCGAACAATTGTTCAGTAGCGCGGGTTAAATTTACAAAACTCTGAGTAACAGACTTAACCCCAAGAAGGCGGCAGTATTGCTTTTTATTAAATATAATGCTCGAATTTTTTACTTCCACACTAAGTAATTAGATAGGTAATAAAATTATTAAATATATACTATTCTTGCTATTTTACTTCTGCACCCGTATAGTTTCTTGTAAAAAAACAAACAAATCCGCATCCGTATCCGCGGATGTGGGCGTTTAAAAATCCGCATCCGCAGATTTAAAAACCTCCCTGATGTAGATTACTTCTATCGATTAGCAGAACATTGCTACAATGGACCTATGGTCAACAAAATTATCATCTTTTGTGATTCTCTCAATGATTCTTCTTAGAGTGGCCATAAGTTATTTTTTTGTTTTTAACGTTTATTCTTCAGATAAAGAACTTAAATACTTATACTGATAGTTCTGGTGTATCTCTGAGAGTTTTTTTCTAAAAAGTCTGTTTTTTATGTTTTCAATCCGCCGTAATATTATGTAACTAAACAGTTTTTATTTTGTTTGGTAAAAAAGATGCAACTAATATCTACTTTAAAATTAAAATCTGCATAATTATAAAGACGATTCATAAATAATATTTTTCATCTAGAAATAAATGAAACCAACAAACGACGATGAACGTGTCCAACTGGTTAGACTATGAAGCGTTAGACAAATTTTGTGGAAGACCATTTTGGGTAAGTTAAGCTTTGTTGGATTATTTTTTCATATAATAATTTACACACTTAAAGATTGAATATTTCTGTGTCTTTTAAGTGCGCATACATAATTCTACTGTCAAATTAGTCCCCTGCCAAGTCCCACAAGCCGACCCAAATATGTTGACCTACAACGTTTAACAAAGCATTAAATACTCCTTTTTTTGATGGAAAGATATTCAGATAGCCATCGTGAAAGGCAATCAGCCGGGAATCTACCTCCGCAAATTGTGGTCAAGTTGTTGTCGGTTGTCGGTAAATTGTACGGTATTTGACTACAAGTTGACAATTTCCATGCCATTTGCGGTGGTATTTTTGTCAACAACTTGTAGGCAAACTTGACTCAGTAACAAATTGGCATTAACTTAACGTTAAATTGGTAACAACTTCTGATGGCTAACTTTTTGTTCAGTAACACTGGCTATCTAGGTAAATGAACAAAATAGAATAACCAGTTTTCCTAGTGGAGTTTACTTTTTCTAATATATCTTTATTCCACTGTAAGGATTACGCCTCGTTTATACAAACAGTTCTAGATTGACTTAATATGATCTTACCTGCCACAAAAAGTTTATAACCTACCTTGGTCAAAACAAAACCTCACTGTTTCAAATGTTTCTAATTATTTTCAACTATTTTAGAATACAACACTTACTTGGGAATCAGATGACCCAGACTTCACAATATGTTTTGAAAAAACCTTTTTGGTATGGATACCCTGTCTGTTTATTTGGCTCTTCTCATCTATAGAAGTATACTTTCAAAAAACAAGCCCACACAAAGACATTCCATGGAACTGGAAGAACGTTGGAAAGCTATCAATAAATTCCATAATTTGTGCGATATGCCTTGGTGATTTTTTATATAGTGCCAGTGATGATATAGTATTTAAAGTGGATATTTTTATGCCATTATGTAAATTTGTTAGTTTTGTGAGTATCTTTTTGAAATCCTTTATTTTGCAAATTTTGAAAAAAAACAAGCTTATCAAGTTATCATTCTATTGAAACTGATGACAATAATCTGTATGTTACACACATCCATATGTTTTTAATTTTTAGGGACTAGCGCTTTTATCTGCCTACAGAAACAAAATCTATGGAGTTCAATCATCAGGGACTCTGTTCATATTTTGGCTTCTGTGTGCGGTTTGCGGAGCACCTCAATTTAGAACAGAAATTAGAAACGCGCAAATAGGCGAAATGTTAAATAATTATCATGAATATCTCAGCTATCTGATCTACTACCCTTTGACGATAGCTATGTTGTTCCTGAACTGTTTTGGAGAGGGTAGACCTAGAGTTTATCCCTATGGGAAATCTGAGGTAAGTCAATTGGATTACAAATTGCTAGTAATACTTTGTTATACATGAGAACACTTTGGGAATGAGTAGGAAATACTAAAAGGAAAATGGGTGGGGGGCGCCTCTTTTTATCTAAATTTGCGTCTAAGTTGTTCAGTAAGTTGTGTTTTGTAATGAATACAAGCGGCCGCTGGACCTTTCCATAGTCGGATAAGTTCAGGGTGTCCTCAAATTGGTGTACTACATTTCTAGTGTATTCTCCTCATAAAAATAAGACCAAAAGTTTCTATAAACATGACTTGATAGATGCTTCTTAAGGGGGGCTAAAATCACAAAAAAAAAGGAATTTTTAAAAAGGTTTCTTCTTCTAACACTGTTTAGAGTGTAACAGGTAGCAATTATGTTTTTTTTTCGAAATCTCAAGATTTTTGTTTGAAGGCATAGCATTTTGGGTCTAAGACTAATATTGACTCAAATTATTCATTTGTAAATTTAATTCATTTTTGCAATAAACTATAACATTTCTTAAATTTTTTTATATAAAAAAACTCGATATTGATAAATGCACTCCTCTGAAGCAAAATGAAGCTTAAAAAGGATGTGCTACTCAAAAGCCAATAAAAATAATAAATAAAAAAATAAATTGCATTTGCGGTAATAAAGGTTAATATATAAATGTGACGTTTCCGTTTCCACTGTGGTTGATATTTTCGTTGGCAAATCAAACTTATGGCGTTTAATATAACCACGCCTTGCTACTGCTTGCAGTTTACTTGACCTTCATTTTTCTTCACATGGCCAATTTTTAAGTGACATCATTTTAAAAATATTTATATTAATCATCAAAAATAAAATTACGAAAATCCTGATTGAATATTACACAGGTCCACAAAAAAATGGTGTGTGCTGAGTGTCGGACTACTGGCATATTTTTCCGCTTGACACGAATCTGAAGTCGAAATTGGGAGTCATACAGCAAAAAAATCAAGAAAACCCCAAAAAACCGATACGGTAGATTTACCGGCAGAAACCTGGTACCACGGAATGTTTGGACTATGACTATATAAGCTATAAGAGATACAAAACATTTCATAGAACAAAAAAGAAAGCTTTGCAAATTATCTATAAAAAAGTTATGTAATCATTTTTGATAAGATAAACGATAAAAAAAAATAAAAATGAAAATGTAATTTTTACAAAAATTTCAGAGCGAAATAGAAAAAAAACTCAATTTTTTATTTCCAGAGGCATACCTTGAAAAAACCCTAAAAATTCGGTTTTTTGATTATAATTCGAAATCTAATTCATTTAGACAAAAAGGTTATATACGTTAAATTAAAGGTCTTGTGAAGATACATAGTTTATGTCATAAACATTTTTGTGTATCTTTTATAGTTTTTAAGATATTGACGTTTTAAATATAAAAAAATCGTTAATATCTAAAATTATGCCTCTTCTCGACTGGTGCTACCCTTGGAACCACCCCTTTTTAACCCTTAAGTATGTCTGAGGGCCGAAAAAAGTTCAAAATGAATTGATTCAACTCTCGCACCGTTCTGAAATTTTGGAAGAATCGTATTAGAGTCATAAAAGCTGAAAATTTGGCGCGGTGCTACTTGAACCACTTTTAACCTCAAGTACTCCAGGCGAAAAGTTTAAATGAATTAATCAACCGCACTGTTCTTGGAAAAGTAAATTCGTGCAAGAATCGATTAGAGTCATAAAGCTGGAAAAATCGGCTCTTGGAACCAGCCCTTTTTAACCCTCAAGTACGTCCGAGGGCCGAAAAAAGTTCAAAATGAATTGATCCAACTCTCGCACCGTTCTGAAATTTATAAAGAATCGTATTAGAGTCATAAAAAAGCTGGAAATTTTTTTGGTCCGCCTGTATTATTAATAGTTGGCGATAGCTTGACTGGAAATTCTTTGGACACGACGCTGCGTTGGAAAAATAATAAAAGTTTTAATATTTGGTACAAAAAGTATTGAAAAATTTATGTTATTTCGGGAATCAGCTACATGTAAGGTTGGAAAATAAAAAACTTTATCAAATTTAGCTGGCCTATCCTCAACACTTCTAAATATAATCAGCAGAACAAAAATATGGAAAATAGGATATGAAAATGTGGCAAAACTACTTGTGTTCTTCTCTTAAGTAGTTTAAATAATATTAACAAAGACATTTATTACAAAAAAAAAAACAAAAAAAATATATTTTTTAGAAACCCAGTCCAGAACCTGAATCAAGTTTCCTAACTCGAATAACATTCAGCTACTTCGAATCAACAATGTTTAAAGGATGGAAGAATCCTCTGGAACTAAAAGATATGTGGGATCTAAAGCCCGAAGACAGAGCTGATACACTGGTTCCTCTTTTTGAAGAGAAATTCGCTAAAAAGGTGGCTAAAAGTAGAGGGTAGGTCTCAGTCTGACTTAAAAAATATTAGTTCAGTTAATAGGTCATGAAACGTTTAAGACAAATTAATATATTTTTTACGTTTATTTATTTTATTTATTATTATTAGCCCGTATTATTACATGACTCTATTAAATAACAATTATATATTATAGGCAACTAAAAATATACAAAACGAAAAATAAGTGCATTCATAACCTCCACATTCGAATCATAGTCATTAAAACTCTGTCAATATATCCAGAATTTTTTTTTTAAATAAAAAATTTCACAATTTGATAACAACGATCGCCGAAAACATATTGTAACTAACTCAGGCATTGATTGTCGATCAAGATCCCAACCCTTAACAGTGATCGATCATTACCTGCCACTTTTAATATCCTTTTCTATTAAATAACTATTATTTGTAGAAAATATAAAGAACAAAACACAGAAGACAAGATTTCCTTTAAGCAGGATACCGCTACTGAAGCTAAAAAACGTAAAGATACGTCCGTTATGTCAGTACTTTGGAGTTGTGTATGGCCACAATTTATGATGGGGGTCTGTTTAAGACTAATATGTGATTTTGCCCAGTTTATTAATCCTAAAATGTTGGGGTAAGTAAAATTTGTTGCATCAACTTGTGGAAAAAATAGTTATTTCTATTTAGATTAACCACATTCAAAATACTAAGTGACAAAGAAAGGTAAACACTTTTTATATTCAATATATTTTATTACTTTTATTCTCACAGGTACAGCAGACAATAGCTAATAAATGATTAGGTGTTCGGCGAAATTGGATTATCAATAACAGAACTAGGTTTAATAATGCCTTAAAGATGCTCGATTTCATATAAATTCTATGACTACGTTTACGTCTATAAACTCGATCCAATGTAGTTTTCATTTTATCCAAAACCTTAAGTCACAAATATCAATCCACCCGAACCGATTCGAACTAAAGGAATCTCCAAGAGCAAAATTCTAAGTCGTCGACCTTGACGCTCTGTTGTTTTCCTTTGAAATTCGCTATCCTTAGCTCTGTTTTCTCAGCCTTCTCGGATCCATGCCTAATAAAATCTCAAAATGGTACCGGGTTATTTATTTTAAAGTAAACAGGGTTTTATTTTTGAACTTCCCTGTACTTTTTTAAAAAACGAATATAGCCATTTCGTGTATTTTTTTCGTAGAATTTAATAATCTAATTAGAATAACATTTGAAACAAAAACAAAAGAGTTACAGCACGAGTGACGTTTTTTTTAATTGGAATATCCCGTCTATTTTTATATCAATATATAAAGATTTTCACGAGGAATTCGGTGATATAGGGGTTGCCGGGTTTATTTCCCGCGGTTCTGTTGCAATTGTCTAAAAACTGCATGATGACTATAAGGATAGTTTCACCTGAAAAAACCTGGCTGCCACAGGTCACAGGTGCTATTTGTCAAAGTCAAGAATTTTAAAAATACGTTTATTACTTTTTGGAGTAGTTTTATAATGATATTTTCATCAGAAGAACGGCTTCAAATTATATTATATGATAAAAATGATATAATATATCTATTTCTAAACTAAGCAGCAAAATTACAATAAACGGAAAAAATTAAAATACAATGCGAGGTAAAATATGGTGGTAATAAGAACACTTATAACAAAAAATTATATTATTACTAATAATTTAAATGTTCTATATGACCCCTGTTATTTTCGAAACATGATCTATAACCCCTCCTTAGCCTTTCTAAGCTCGCCGATCTTATTTAAGGTTCTTGGTTAAGACAATTAATTTCATTTACAACTTTTTCTCTAATTTATTCCGTATTTGTGTTCCCATTTTGGTAAACGACATTCTTTAAGTGACCCCATAAAAAAGTATCCAAAATTGTAATATCTGGACTATTAGGTAGCCATCTAATAGTGCCATAACGTCCAATCCACTGATTGTATCGGCGATCGGTCTTGTTGCCAAATTACCTTGCGATACGTTTCGAGTGGCAATTCTTCTAAAATGTCCTCAATATCGTTTTCAAGAAGATTGAGAATCTTTCTCCAGTTAAGGATCCCTCATAGAATATTGGCCCGACAATTTTATTGTTAAGCACACCCCACCAGACATGAAAAGAAGACCTCCCTTGGTATTTAATCTCTTAAAATTTCCTGGGATTTTGTCTTGCCCAGCTGTGCGTATTGCGTCGGTTAAACATTCCCGATGTAGTGAACGTAGCTTTATCCGTCCAAAGAATCGTTTGAAACAGGGTAGGATCGTTATCTTGTTCATGGATTAAAATTTGGGAAACAAATTGAAAGCGAAGTTCCTTTTGTTCATGTGTTAAATGCTGCACTGGAAGAACGTGATATGGAAGATACTTAAAATATTTCAGTGTTCTTTGAACCGTCGCATAGGTTACTCTTCTTCTTGCAGGACCATACCTCAAGTCGCTAACTGCGTCAGTAATTGACTTCATGGGATACAAAGTAAAATAATTTAAAATAGCTCGATGCTGGTTTCTTTTTCTCATTGTAGTCTTTTTTCTATTATGTAACGATTTTGTTTCTTCGAAAAAGACCTTTAGTTTTAAAATCGTTTTTACTGATATATTTCGGTGAAAATTTGCAACATATCTTCGTTGTGTTTCTCTGTCGTTTTCTCCACATTTATAATAGATAGTTATAATTTGAAGCCGTTCTTCTGATGAAAACCTTATTATAAAACTACTCCAAAAAGTAATAAACACATTTTTAAAATTCTTGACTTTGACAAATAAGCACCTGTGACCTGTGGCAGTCAGATTTTTTCAGGTGAAACAATCCTTATAGAATCATGCAGTTTTTAGACAATTGCAGCAGAACCGCAGGAAATAAACCCAGCAACCTCTATATCACCGAATTCCTCGTGAAAATATCTATCTATTGATATAAAAATATACGGGGTATTTTATTTAAAAAATACGTGCTCTACTCTGCTGTAACACTTTTGTTTTTGTTTCAAATGTTTTTCTGATTAGATTATTGAATTCTACGGAAAAAAGTACACGAAATGGCTATATTCGTTTTTTAAAAAAGTACAGGGAAGTTCAAAAATAAAGCCCTGTTTACTTTAAAATAAATAACCCTGTACATAAAGATCGTTTGTTCTGTCCCAATTTCTATAATTGCACACCTGTCTCACATACGCAGACGAGGCATATGGTGTGTTAAAATAAAGCACTCTAAAACAAACCCTTTAAATGTTAAAACACTAATGTGAGCAAAAATTTGTAAGTGCATTAAAAAAATCATTTTTTAGCGGACTGAAATAAAATACGCTTGCAAAATGTTCTTGCAATAAGGTTATAAATCCTAGGTGTTTACCTTTCTTTGTCCCTTAGCATAAATATAACTTACTGTTCGAGCTTTTTAGTAGATTACCTTACCTCTTAAACTATTCTTAATAATGTCTTCTTATTCATTTAAAATATACGGTACCGATCCAATAATCTTAAAATACCCATTCAAGTACCCATTATAACATATTTTTTTGTTCAAGTTACACGATTATTTTTAAAAATGGGTGTTGTCTAATTATAAACATTTATTGCAGGCTAATAATAGCCTTTGCAGGCAGCGAAGAACCCATATGGAAAGGTTTAGCCTATGCTATCACGATGTTTCTAGTCGCAACTACCATTACCATTCTAAACAGTCAACAGATGAGCAGATTTTTTATAGTGGGACTACGTATAAGAACAATTCTCACCTCTGCTATCTATAGAAAATCTCTCAGGATTTCGAATGTTGCTCGTAAAGATAAAACAGTAGGTGAGATCGTCAATCTGATGTCCAATGACGCGCAAAAATTCCAGGAATTGGTGATGTTTATTAATATGCTTTGGTCAGCACCCATCAGTATTATTTTGGCTGTTTATTTCCTATGGCAGCAGGTTGGCCCAGCTGTCTTTGCAGGTAATTTACCATTATATAAATATTTTAAAAACAATTTAAGCAAACATACTACAGATTTAACAGTCTAATAATTAGTAAACTGTTCTAAACAGACAATGTCTAATTAGACAAACATTTAAATCATTACAGTATTTCACCCATAGATTCTTTGCTTTGATGGTTATCACGTGACATCTAATGTATACAGTCTAATGTTTATTAACACCATCTCACAAAACAAAGATATCAGTACAGAACTGTTCTTGTGGGTTAAATATCATTTAAGTTGTATTATTACGAATTTGTTTCAAAGATACCATTTACCTAAAATAATATTTTTTAACATATTAGTCAATCTATGTTTTCCTTTCAGGTGTAGCTTTAATGATTCTTTTAATTCCTCTCAACGGTTTCATCGTCAACAAGTCTAGATCATTGCAAATTAAACAAATGAAAGATAAAGATGAACGAGTTAAGATGATGAACGAAATTCTATCCGGAATGAAAGTGCTTAAGCTCTATGCTTGGGAAGAGAGTTTCGAACAGCAAATTATGAAAATAAGAAACAAAGAGATAGTAACTTTGAGAACAGCGGCGTATCTTAGAGCTTCTACTGAGTTTATTTGGAATTGTGCCCCGTTTATGGTGAGTTAATTTTACCCTGTACATGCTTGGTGCCCTATGGACGCTAAAGCGCTATCGAGAACTCTATAGCCAGTAATTACTGAGATAGACAATTTATTTCAGGTGTCCTGCCTAACATTTGCAACATATGTACTTACTGATGAAAATAATGTACTGACTCCCTCCAAGGCTTTTGTATCACTATCGTTATTAAATCTTTTAAGAATGCCCATGAGCATTCTACCTATGGTAATCAATAATGTAGTGCAAACATGGGTCTCTGTTAACAGAATCAACAGCTTTTTAAATGCCGAAGAATTAGTTCCCTACGTAACTCATGATAAGTCTGCAGGTATGACTTATTTGTATTTTTAACCAAATTAAAAATATCAGTTTTATCTTCCAATTCCTTAAAATTATATGGAACACAATTTTAAAGTGTTTTAAACGGAACTTTTTTTGGGTTGTTATTAGTTTTAATTTAAAAATAAAAATTTCTCAGAACTATTACCTTTTTAGCTGATCCCATAGTTATTCAAAACGGTACCTTTACTTGGGGAGAGGAGCCGGTACTCAAAAACATTACCATTACAGCTGCAGAAAATAATCTGACTGCAGTAGTAGGACCAGTTGGAGCTGGTAAAAGCAGTCTGATAAATGCAATACTGGGAGAGATGGATAAAATTTCTGGAACAGTTAACACTTGGGGTTCGATCGCATATGTACCGCAACAAGCTTGGATCCAAAATGCCACGGTACAAGATAATATCACATTTGGAAAAGAATTTAATAAACATAAGTAAGGATAAAAAATTAATTTACTCGACGTAATATTAAAAACTATATTTTTTTCACAGGTACAATAGAGTCATAGAGGCTTGTGCTTTAAAGTCTGACTTCGAAATGTTAGCAAACGGTGACCAAACTGAAATCGGTGAAAAAGGAATCAACTTATCTGGAGGACAGAAACAAAGGATTAGTCTAGCCCGAGCTGTTTACGTGGATGCTGATATATACCTTTTGGACGATCCTCTTAGCGCTGTAGATTCTCATGTCGGCAAACATATTTTCGATAAGTTACTAGGTAAGAAGTTATTACAATATTATCTAGCATGAATAATGAGTTATGACTAAAATTATTTATGACCGAATACAAAAATATTTCAATATTCCTGTTTTCCTTTTTGCAGGACCCGCTGGGTTACTCAGGAACAAAACCAGAATTTTAGTGACCCACGCAGTAACTTATTTGCCCCAAACAGATAAAATAATTGTTCTCAATAATGGAGCAGTGACGGAAAGTGGTAGTTATCACGAACTTTTATCCAAGAAGGGTGCGTTTGCTGAATTCCTCATGCAACATATTACTGAAGCAGTTGAAGATGAAGATGGTGAGGTTTAGTTAAAAAGTGAATATTTATTTAATGTAAAATGAAATTTTAAAGAAGCTAATAGTTTCAAACAAATATTTAAAAAAGACAACCTACCAGACGTATTACATATTTTATTACAATTAACAATTTTAGATATTTTAATACCAATAATATGTCGGGTTATATGTTTTTAGAGATTTTAAAAAATCATTGCGACCAAAATACAAAAGTGCCGTTTAATTCGTAATTTTTGCACTTGGCGAGTAAAAGGTCACTTTAGTCCGACCACTCTAGAATTACCGTGGTACTTTAACTAAAGATACTGAATATATAAAAAAAACCGCAACAAAACAATGCCACATTTTGTATTTTTTTTTTGTACGTAAGGTTCTTGTAAGGCCTCTTTAGTTGCCTTTTATAGATCAAATTTTTTAGCCTTGAAAACTAATTTAACCAAAGGATCTATTTTTTTAACTTAATGGCAGACCTACGACGGGTTGTACGAAGCTTAAGTACTAGGTACAGTGATTGCCGGGTTTTTAGATCTTTAGCATATTTTTCCCAAGTTCCGTTAACGTTGTAAAAGAGTCAAACATATGGAAATTACGGTATTGCCAACACGGATGTTACATAAATAACTAATGTCTTTGAACTAGCCCCCATTAACGTCGGGTTAATGTGATTCCGACGGGACCTAGAGTTTGGCATGCATTCCAAACCACACCCAACGACGAACGGTGTTCACTGGGGGTCAACAAAAGCCTTTAAATGGTAATATGATGTGTTTTTTATGTTTTTATTTGGTTGCCGGTTTCGAATTTTGCAAAAATGAATAGTTTTTGATAGTCTTGCGTTCACTAGGGGCAGTAGCAAACTCCAAGGTAACGTCCAAGCTGACATGGGAATGCCAAAAAGAACTGGAAGTCCTGGGAGAACACAACAGAGTAACTGTGGGCACCGGGACATTCGGGCATAGAAGGAAACGAAAAAGCGGATGAGCTAGCGAGACAGGAATCAACCACTCCATATTTTGAACCAGAACCTGCCCTTGGAGTGACCAAAACCACAGCACGAGGGCAAATCAGGGAATGGATCCGAAACAAACACGAGGAATATTGGTCCAGCATCAGCAGAATAAGACATGGAAAAGGATCCATCCAAGAGAACAAAGAAAGAACTACTCAGACAAAGTAGGAAAATACTTATACAATGGGGACCCAAGTTGCAGAATGTTCGATGAGGGGGAAGAAACAGCCTACCACATCCTGTGCGAATGTGAAGCGTTGAATCACAAACCGAAAATGAGCCCACAGAAATATATCAACCAACCAGTCTCAGGGTTATACAGAATTGTAGAAGAAACAAGACTAGAGGGAGGATTGGTATGAAAGAAAATGGAGATTAGGCACAAAAAGCTCATGAGGCTGCGCTGCCTCCGGTAGTAAGTCAACACGGCTTTCAGGGAAAAAACAGCCTTACGTGATTTTTTATGTATTTGTGCGATCTCGCCAAACTACATTTTTCAGGTTTGCCAAAATCGTAAAGAAAAAAATCCCTTTGTGGCTGGCATGGCATTAGTGTACCATGTTTAATTTTAAGTAAATATTCTTGTTTTTTTAACATCTGTGGCGATCACCCAACCCATTATTGACCTGACCTGACTTGATTGTACCCAGCGTTTAAATAAAAACCTGATTTAAATCGGCTAATTTCTGGAATTTAAATTTGAAATTAAATAAAACAAAAATAATACGCAATAATTAGATAAAATGTAACTCAATAATGGTTTATTTTTAAAAGCATGTATTTTTAATAAACCATTTGTTTTTTTGAGCCTTTATTCAGCACAAAATTTTATATTGAATAAAGATGAATGTGTCTTTTAATATACTAATATATTACTTGACAAAGTAAGAAACAAGACAAGTTTCTACGTAGTAGCCAGGAGTATTGTGATACAAATCCTTGTTTTAGAGCTGGATGAACTTGAAGAGCAATTTGAAGACACGCCAATTGCCGTGGAATTTAAAAGAACCATTTCCCGACGACGATCAAGTATCTCAGAATCTTATCTAGGATCACAGAACGGCCTCAACGGTTTTGCCCGGTCCGCATCTAGGGAAAGCTTAAGAAGTAACAACAGTTTATCCAAGAGGAAAATGAGTGTTTCGTCAAGAAAAATTAGCCTTGCCCGGCAAGCTAGCTTCAAACAAGGCGAAAAAGGTAGAGATCGAACGCTGTTAGAATGACACCGATACGTCACGGTCTCATATGGCAAACCCGTATAAAACCGAGACGTATCGGTGTCATTCTAACAGCGTTCGATCTCTACACGGTATATTGATAATATTTAAAAATATCGCCTTTTTAAAGTTTAAATTTAAGACAAAATTGCAACTTTTAACTAAAGGTGGGATAAAATTATTTATAAATACATAAATTAATATTAAATTTAAAATTATATGTATGTCGATAAAACAAATATCTAGTCATATAGCATATACAAATAACAAAGTAGGCTCTATACAATGACAATCAAAATACCCAATAACGCTTACTTTTATTAGTTCTCCTACCTTAAGCAAATGTTCCTACTAAGGATGGAGTGATATATCGATAAAATTATCGATATACTGGGTGTTTCTCAGAAGTTGTTCTATCCTGTAACATTCTTATTTTTTATGGGAATGAAAATTGGTACGTCAGTATTTGACATACACTGTTTGACCTATTCACTTATGTAAATTGAAACAAATTATTTAGATAAATATTTCCCTCATGTATAAATCTTCCCATAAGACACGTTAAAAATCAAAAAATTTCAGCGGAAATTTCACGTTGCCTTGACAACGTGGTATTTCCACTTACTTAGAAACACAGAACAATCGAACCTGTTTGTTTGTATTGTCAATTAGAAACTCAAAATCAGTCAAAATAAGTCGATTTTGTCATGTACAAGTAATTAAAAAAACGATTTTAGATATAGTCTTAATTATGTTGTTTGAAATTGAAAATTGTATGACAAAAAAACATTTTAATAGTA
The DNA here is from genome assembly GCA_019359885.1 of Listronotus oregonensis. Lineage (NCBI taxonomy): Eukaryota > Metazoa > Arthropoda > Insecta > Coleoptera > Curculionidae > Listronotus > Listronotus oregonensis. The sequence goes on along the minus strand of JAHBCN010003097.1, from coordinate 45,254 downwards.
TAATACTCCCATATTTCTCCATTCTAGAAATATTCTCCTTAAATACCGCTCGTGCATAAAAATTAACCAGATAATTTTCATTCAAGCTTGATATACAAATTTATAAATAACCAGCTTTTATAAAAAATTATCGGTAATTTTTAAAACCAGCCACTCTCGTTCTATTTAAAAAAAAATACCGGTCCTAAACAGGATTTTGCAAATTTTTACCCCGTATCGATGAGCTGTAAAAACAAAAGACGATGAAAATCTTTCACTCTAGATTGGAATTTTAAGAAATAACCATTTAACGGCAGAAGTATCATAAAAAAAAGATGTCATTGTATTCAGAATGACATATTCTATCAAAAGAAGGGAAAATATACCGGTGGTGCCATTCAAAAATTTGAAAGTACTAGTCACTTCTGGTCAAACCGAAAGTGATACAACATAACTGAATTGGTTGAAAAACGCATATTTCTGTCAATTTTTATCTTAATATGTCAAAATTTTACAGGGGTAAACCATCTCTGACAAACACCCGCATAGAGAAACTATATTTTTAAAACATCTATATATAGTCCAATAACTGAAGACCTAAAAGTACCCAAAGCTGTAAATAAATATAGAAATATTCTCCTTAAATACCGCTCGTGCATAAAAATTAACCAGATAATTTTCATTCAAGCTTGATATACAAAATTATAAATAACCAGCTTTTATGAAAATTATCGGTAATTTTTAAAACCAGCCACTCTCGTTCTATTTAAAAAAAAAATACCGGTCCTAAACAGGATTTTGCAAATTTTTACCCCGTATCGATGAGCTGTAAAAACAAAAGACGATGAAAATCTTTCACTCTAGATTGGAATTTTAAGAAATAACCATTTAACGGCAGAAGTATCATAAAAAAAAAGATGTCATTGTATTCAGAATGACATATTCTATCAAAAGACGGGAAAATATACCGGTGGTGCCATTCAAAAATTTGAAAGTACTAGTCACTTCCGGTCAAACCGAAAGTGATACAACATAACTGAATTGGTTGAAAAACGCATATTTCTGTCAATTTTTAACTTAATATGTCAAAATTTTACAGGGTTAAACCATCTCTGACAAACACCCGCATAGAGAAACTATATTTTTAAAACATCTATGTATAGTCCAATAACTGAAGACCTAAAAGTACCCAAAGCTGTAAATAAATCTATACAGTTTTCATTGTGGGTGAAAATGGCCCCCCAAAGTCCCAAAAATAAGTTTCCTGCGAATATCTGCCAAAATATGCAAATTAGAGAATTTTTGTTTAGACAAAAAATAAAGATCACCTCAAAATCTACAAAAATTATTCTTACCATTTTTTTCGCAACACCAATATTTTTCGCAAGAACGGCCGTCAAAAAATCCATAACATTTCACACTGGATATATATGTGGCTAAACGGCTAAAAATGCAGATGTTGTCCCTTCATTTACTGGACTAATAGTCGATCTTTAATTTATGGACTATGATATCGCTATAGTTTCATTACACATTTTTATAATTACCCAGTTTTAGTTTACAACTACTCAGAAATAATAAAATAATACACCATTTTAAAATATGTTTTAATAAAATTACCTATGATTTAGGACTAAAGGATGGTAAGGGACAAGATAAAGGAAAACTTATTCAAGCAGAAACAGCCGAAAAAGGAAACGTCAAATTAAAAGTATACTGGTACTATCTGGGAGCAGTAGGTATACTTTCCATCCTGGCTACCTTGATCTTTAGTGTCGGTTTCCAAGGTTAGTACTCTTATAGATTAGACTCAACAAACAACCTAAGAACGACTGCTAGGTTCTAGTAAATTAGGTCAGTCCGTTGAAAATTTCCAAAGTTTATTTTTGACTAGAACCATTTGCGATTGTTATCATAAGTTTAAAATAAAGCAGATATTTTAAAAGAAAAGGTTTAAATAAATAATAGAAGTCAATAAACAATAGAATTCTATAAATAATTCGATTTGTGTTCAATTTTAATACAATCCGACTCCTTTTTAGGCTTTGGTATTGGAACAAACGTTTGGTTGGGTAAATGGTCCGAAGATCCCAAAATGATTGTCGATGGTAAAGTCGACACAAAACTAAGGGACAAATATCTAGGACTATATGGAGTGTTGGGAGTAATGCAAGCTTTGTGTGTTTTTGGGTCAAATATTATATTTGCAAGAGGTACAGTAAAATACTACTATTTAAAATTATAGAGCCACAGTTTTTGGACATACAGGGTGGCCCGAAATTAGTGGGCAATATTTCTAGGACTTATTGTACTTCTCATAATATGAAAAAAAGTTCATACAAACATGTATCGAAAGCTGCACCCTAGAATGGCTACAGCCCAGCCCCCAAACGAATAGTTCCCAAAATCACGCGTTATATCTATCTCTGGAACCAGGGTAACTAAATTTAGTAAAGTTGTTTGTTTTCTTACCTTGCACGTAGCTAATTTCCCAAATTTTTCCAGCGGCGTTACATATAGAGTGTGTGCTTGGTATATTATGCCCTGAATTGATTGTTTGTGGTTTTAGTACTTTTGGCACCAAATAATGAAACCTCCCTTATTTTTACACAACAAAGGTGTTCTTAGTCGATCTTTGTGGGCCATTCTCTAGTAAAAACAGTTTAAAAATTCTCATAATATCCATCAGAAATAAATTAACAAAAATCCTAATTAGGAATGATTAATAGTTGGCCCTATGTTTTATGCAAATGAGATACGTACCCGTGAAGATCTCCTTCAGAAAACAAGCGATTTGACAATTTAGGTATACGGGGTTTTTGGGGCGCTGATTACGAATCTGAAAAAATAATTTGGCAACGTTTCGTTTCGAGTATTCATCATCAAGTTGAAAATCAAACTAACCTCATTTTCACTATATTCCCTTCTTTTGTACATAATTCTTGATTTTTACACTAAAGGGCACAAATATTCATAACACCTTTAAAACCTTGTATTTTTATTATTTTAAATCTTCTTCCCATTAAATTGCGAACTTTCAAGTTCAAAGGCAGCAGCCATATTTGCTAGTGTATACATGGTTGCGGCCACGTTGGGTGTGAAAGGGATGTTTGAATTAAATGGAAAAAAGATGTAAATTAAATATAAAAACAAGTTTTTAAAAGGTGTTTGTAAAATATTGTGTGTCAATGTAGTGTAAAAATCAAGAATTCTGTGCAAAAAAAGGAGGAATAATGTAAATAAGGTTAGTTTGATTTTCAACTTTGATGATGAATATCTCGAAAACGAAACGTTGCAGATTGGTAATCAGCGCCCCAAAAAACCCCCGTATACCAAATTTGGTCAAAATCTGAGAGGAGGCAACTTTCGAGACAATTACCGAAATAAGACTTGGGCATCGCAAAATATAAGCAGTAGAGCTAATATGGTGTATAAGGGAAAATCGGAATTCCTTTTAATAGTTTAAATAATTTAAAATAAGTTTTAAAGTACACATTATTATTTTTTATTGCAAATAAAATGTACTTGAAACATTTTGGGGTCATTTTTTATAATTTTGTATTAATTAAAAAATGTCAATTTAATAGATAAAATAAGTAAATAAAATTCAAATTGTCCGATTTCAATCAATTTTACATCATTTGATGAACATATTATTTTCAGTATCTATTTGTGTAATAAATGTGCAAAGTGATACAATGCCGCTCTGAGCGAGAAGCGGCTATTTTGCGAGAGCGGCAATCTCACTTTGCACTCCAATTACACGCTCGGCAAGCGGCAAGGTAAGAAAACGAACTTTGCTAAAACACGGTACTTTTTCCTTGGTTGTAAAAAAAATGATTTTTCGCACATCTCAAAAAAAAAATAATTTCAAAAAGCACCTTAGAATTAATGCAAACGTGACAAACAAAACAGATACTAGTCAATTCATGGCCAACTATTGAAAAATTTAATTAGGATTTCTGCTGATTTATTTTTTATGGCCAATATAATAACTTTTTAAAGGTTTTACAAGAAAATGAGTGAAAATAGAAAGATCGACTAGAAATACCTTTACGTGTAGAAATAATAAAGGTTTCATTATTTTAGTGCCTAAAGTACTAACATTTTCCAAAAAAAAAAATTTGGGGCGTAATACATCAAGCACACACCCTGTATCTAACGCCCCTGGAAAAAAAATACTTAATTTGGTATATTAGTAGCGTGAAGGGTTAGAAAATAAACAACTTCGCCAAATTTACTTAGCCTACCTTAAACGGCTTCAAAGATATGATGCAAAATGTGATTTTGGGACCCATTCTTTGGAAGGTTCTAGCCATCTTAGAATGTATTTTTTGAGGCAAGTTTATATGAACTTTTTATTTTAAGAAGTATAATAAGACCTAGAAATATTGTCCACTAATTTGGGATCGCCCTGTATAATATCCGCAATTTTCGTTATGTACACAAAAAAATAAGTCATATAATTCACAGGTACTATGATAGCCGCTACAAAACTTCACGACTTTGTACTGAAGAATGTAATGCGATTGCCAATGTCTTTCTTCGACACAACACCGTCTGGAAGAATTCTTAGTAGATTTTCCAGTGATATTATTGGTGTAGACCTTAGGTTACCTCAGGCTTTTATGATATTTTTCCAAAACTCTATAAGGGTAAGTCGGGATTTATTTAGCCGGTGGCGGAAGAGAGGTCATGTTTCATTTATTACTTAAAATATCATTTTTAATAAAGGTTTCAAGATCCAATTAAACTTTTTAATTTTCGGGATCGGAAGAGCGTCTTAAATCCCGGGATTAAAAACCAAATCCCGGAATCGGGGTTAAACAAAATTCTTTTTACGTTTTACTTCGTAAATATTAATAGGCCCTTAAAACACCAATGCTTTTGTCTTGGGACAGTCCACGAAGGCTGAATTCCTAAGTACTAAAGTACTGTGGGTGTCTTAAGTATGGTAAGAAGGAGTTTATTCACACAGAACTTAAATATTTGAAGATTTGAAGCAGAAGAGAACACATCTGCGGGTAGCAGGTTCCATAGTCTGAACACTCCAGAGACGAAGGAACGAACAAAGTGAGAAGTACAGCGGCTCTCAAGTTGAACTTTAAACGGATGCATTAAATTGACACCACGTGTTGCTGTTGGGGGCTGCCGGAGGAGAAATTATTCTAGACAACTCCTCAGAGCAAAAACCGGGAAAATACCTATAAAGGAGCGACAGTTTCCCTTCAGCCCGTCGGTGGGCAAAAGAAGGAAGCCTTCCTGAATGCGAGAAATTATTGATAAGACTAAAAGCTCTTCTTTGATTGGAATTAAGAATGCTTAGAGTTGTAGAAAACGCATTTCCCCAGACATGTGCAATCTAAGCTTGGTCGCAGATGAAACTGCCGAAGAAAAGGCTATTTTAGCTTCCAAACCTATAGGTGCTACAGTCAGTAGATATTTGTGGCTCTGACGTAAATATAAACCTCCTAAAATTTACCTAAACTATGCTTATTAAAAATATTTATTTTTTAATTAAGTTAAGAGTAATACGACCTATCATGGGTAAAAAACCACCGATAAAGAATAATGATATTGTACACAAAAACCATCGAGAACAGATTAATGTTTCATCATTTATTCAAATCGAGATTTTCGAGATCCATACCCCAATTTCGGGATTTTTTTCGGTACTAAAAACAAGCTGGGATCCCGGGTATTCGAAATCCCACAATTCCGGACTTCAAACCCTAGTTCTAATTCTGATCTTGAAATTGACTTTTAGAATATTTTGAATGTATATAAACGTTTAACAAGTACCTCTGAAAATTGAATGTTTACTTGGGAGCGCTGTGATATTTATTTCTCCATATACCCGTTAATATTAAGACTAAACAACACTTTTTAAAAGATGGTGCATAGAACATAAAAGCCAAAATATGTTTAAAAGTTAGCTCTTCCCTGTTTTTTATATGAAAAGACCCATAAAAGATACCCTTTTCTCCTTTTGAAACAAAAATTGTAATTAGATCGCGATAGTCAACAACACTTCTGTAAAAAATCAAAATACAAACAGAATGGTTTTTTTATAAAACCTTTTTGGGTTAAAACTTGTATATCTTCAATTTCCATGTATAACTGGCAAACAGTGTGAAAACAGCTCCGAACATAGCGCTGAACGAGATCTCACTCTTGGAGCAGAGTAGTGGGGGATCAAAGCAAGTGAGGACAAAAATTAAGCAACGCGCTGTAGATTTCTCCTGAATACAATACAATCATCTTTAGATTCATATTCATTTTAGCGAAACCAAACTAAAAAAAACAATCCCTTAAGATTGTTACATAATCATATTTTACATGTGATCTACATTTTAGGTCATTGGGACACTCCTTTTAATCTGCGTTACTACCCCCCTCTTTACAGCTGTCATCATTCCCATTATGGCCGTTTATCTGTTCATTCAAAGGTACTACGTGGCGACATCAAGACAACTTAAGCGTATTGAATCTGTATCAAGATCTCCTATTTATTCTCACTTTGGAGAAACGGTTTCTGGAACGCAAGTTATTAGAGCTTACGGACAAGTTGAGAGGTAAGTCATACTAATATTTATATTAAAAGAACTTAAATAATATTTGTGTTAATAACACCCAAATTAACACTAGGGTTTGTTTAGATTGAAGAGCATTCCAAGGTGTTCTAATCGAGACGTTATAATCCACAGCAGCAGACACAAGGGTGAAATTTTACTTTCGAAGCAGAAAGGAGGCCCTTTTGACTTTAAAATTCTATATATGTATTTCAATTCAGACACCATTTGGAATGTGTTTTTTATATCTGGGAACAAACTGCCTCAAAACACTAAATATTATTGATCCATCCAGAGTCGTTCGCCATGTAAATGACTCTAATCATAACAAAAAGTTTTTTCTTCTTGTCCCAAGCAACTCTTCTATAGGTATTCTTCTACTTGTTTCGCCGTGAACAATTTGCTATTACAATTTTCTTCTCCTCTAAGCGACATAGGTATTTCCACTGATTTCAACCTGAACAATTTTCAGTACAATTTTCTTCCTAGCAATATTTAAACTTTGCGGTCCATGTAATTAAAATATCTTTAACCCTATTTAAAATAAGATAATGTAAAAATGAACTACCACAACGAAAATATACACATTTCTTCAAAAACTTGGACTCCTAAAACACTTGAGTGCCTACATATCATAAAAGAGCTGGCTGCAAGGACCAACAAAACCTCTCTGGATATCTAGATTCTTGAGAATAAATGGATGGTGGAGTAGCAAAGTCGAATTATCCGAACCGATGAAGGGCCACATCATAAAAATGCTGGCGACCAGGAACAACAGAACTTCTCTGTTACTGTACTCTCGAGAATAAAACGCTCCTTCATTTAAGTTTATCTTGATAACGGTGGTAGACTTGCTACCGAAACGTAGATATGTGTATAGATTTTTTTGGTGTTTTTTTTTCTGTTTAAAGCATTCTACCAATTTATAAAGGTGAATAGGGCTAAACACACTCAGTCTCTATACCCTGGACGATGACCCATTTTATGAAACATTTCTGGCGAGTATATCCAACAAAAAATTTTCAAAACGTCAATTCGCCACAGCAATATAGGACATATCTAGGACTTTTTGGTTACTCTCGAGAATAAAAGGCTGGTGGAGTAGCAAAAATCGGATTCTCTAAAGAATTTTATAGTTCAAAACCAGTTCTTGGAGTTTTACAAGAATCGATGGAGTGCCCGCATATCATAAAAGAGCTAGCGACCAGGAACACCAGAACTTCTCTGGTTACCTGGACTCACGAAAATAGACGGCAGAGAGAGTAGCAAAAGTGGGATTATCTGGATGATTTAAAGCTTCGAAACTAGTTCTTGGATTACTAGAACTATCGATAAAAATAAATATAAATAAGCGAGTACAGTCGCTAAATAGAACACATGGAAAAAAAATTTCATACCCTACAACACGCAGACTGTGTGCGTTCTTACACAATAAGTCAGTATGTTGCAGGGCAACATATGACCATACCAACAGGCAAAGGTATCAATTAAAGAATCCTGTGAACATTTTGCTACTTAGATCTACTTAGCTGCTATCAAAATATTGTAAGAATAGTGATAGATCTAGTTAACCGTAAAGTTAGAAATCCGATAATTAGGATAAAATTCGCAGATAATAAGTTAAATAATGTGTGTCTAGAAAAAAAAGGGTGAAACCGCATTGTAGATTAAAGGTATTTTTATTATTTTCTTCCAGATTTACTAAAGAATCCGAAAAAAAACTAGACCTTAACCAGCAAACCATTTACCCAAGTAACTGTTCAAGCAGATGGCTCAGCGTCCGTCTGGAAATGATTGGTAACCTGATTATTTTATTTGCTGCATTATTTGCAGTACTTGGAACTGATCTAAACCCAGCTCTTGTAGGCTTATCTGTCAGCTATTCAATGCAGGTAAGTAAATTTACTAATGTTTATTAAAAATCATTTTAACATCCAAAATGAGCAATGAATCGGGTCAACCAGCCCCGAAAAAATCGAAATGTTTTTACTGAAAAGGTGCGGTTAACTTAAAAATCCCTATTTACCTACAGACAATTTTGTAACTCCCATAAACATTAATATAACATTAATATAAATTAACTGTAAACTAAGACAGCAATGGGCCCATTGTATAAAATTTATTTTGCTCTAAAAACACGTAAAATTTTGCTTTGCCTATTAAAAAATTATCTCCAAAATATATATTTTTTTGGAAGAAATAAATTTCGCCTAATTACGAATTAAAGTTCACACCTGGCCTTTTAAATTGGACGTCGGACCAAAACGCCTTGTGACTACACAAGTGCTACGAACTCCATTATTAGTTCTTTTGTTCCGTTAATTTAATTAGTTTAGAGCAAAAACAGAAAATCCATCGCGTTTCTTTGTTCTGATTTAAGATAGATCGGTTAAATGTCAATAAAATATGCAATATAATAAACTTAGACTAATTACACCGTCAAAATTCATAGCAATCAACACAAAAAATAACACATTTTACAGAAAACGACTTGAAGCTTTAAAATTCGTTGCTTGTCGTTTGAGACCTGGTAAGTAATCATGATTACCACCTTTTTAAACTAATGCAGTACATTTTTTGTCGAGTTGTAAACAACTTATAGTATTCTTCTTTTTAAATAAACAAAAGAAAATTGTACCTACTTATGCTTTCTGCCAAGAATACCCCTGAAACAGTTAGCGGATGAATTTTCAATATAATATCAAAAAGATACAGATCAGTGTAGTGTAGAGGATGTCAAGGTCTAAGGCAAAATCGCGAGGGAATATCCACAGGGAGGGGTTCTTTCGCCACTACTGTGGAACTTGGTCCTAGATAGCCTCATCGACCGCCTCAACAAGGAAAATCTCTACACCATAGCATACGCAGATGACTTGGTCATACTGTCCACACGGAAATTTAAAAGCGTATCCTGCGAAAGGATGCAGACTGCCCTCAGGATAATAAAAAGATGGTGTGCTGATCACGCGCTATCTATCAACCCGAGGGCAGAGATGGTTCTCTTCACAAGGAAAAGGAGGATGGTGAACTTGAACGCTCCTAGACTCCTAAACACACAACTGAGCTTCTCTACAGAGGTAAAATACCTTGGGGTAACCTTTAATAGTAAGCTAACATGGAACTCCCACTTGGAGGAAAGGGTTCAAGAAAGCATACATTTCTTATGAGCAGTATTACCGGACCATAGGGACATCCTGGGGACTGTCACCTAGAGCCACCCTATGGATCTATACGGCCACCATAAGATCTATGCTAACCTACAGTGCTATTGTCTGGGGTCAAAAAGCCCAGCTAACGCCAGTCATCCGAAAACTAGACTAAGTACAGAGAAGATCCATGATGGGCGAGTATTCGCTTTCTTTGGCTGACATTAAGGAGATTCCTCTGGCGACGTTGTCATCTTCTTTAAATTAGTAGGAAGGGCGGCGTACTGAGTGAGGAGTTCTCTTTAGGAGGTAGCACAACGGGCCTACTGAGGCCTATGTGTTGTGATGTTTACCAACATTCTCACTTTTAGATTCAGATAGCACTTATGCACTGATTAAGAACCCCGAGTGTTTTAACATCCGGATTAGCTCCGCTTGGTATTCGATTCACTCCGGTCTTATTTGAGAGAGTAATATTGGAACTTGGCTGCAGTGGCCTCTGTCGACCAGGCATTGTGGATATGTGAGGTAAGAGGCTCATAACGTAGATAAAGTTTTCGCGCATAGTTTTATACTTAAATTTTAAATGCTTGTAGCTATGTTATAAAATTTCGTATAAAAATATTTAAAAAATATTTGGCGACAGTGTTATTTTTGGCCTATAAAAAATATTTGGCATATTCTTAGAAATATAATGACAATCCCTAAAATACTAATATTATTTTTTGTGACTTTTCTTCGACCTAAATTTCTGAAATGTTGTCTCAGTAGCATCTGTTTAATAGATTTTTATATTTTTAAGATAACCAATACACTGAACTTCTTAGTACGCATGATTTCTGACGTAGAAACAACAATTGTTTCTGTGGAACGTATTAAGGAGTATGGTGAAGTTCAACAAGAAGCAGCATGGGAAAATCCTGCTAAGAAACCTGCTATTACTTGGCCTGAAACAGGAACCGTCGAATTTAAAAAGTATGGTGTGAGATACAGGTAAGAATTTATTTACACTTTACATCTTGTAAGTGATAGTAAAAAAATCACAACAAAAAATAATTGTAAGTAAAAAAAAAGTATTTATCAGCAATTAATCATCTCACAAATAAATTTAAATTCATGTGTGATTAAATTGAACATACCCAGCACATTTATATAAATATAAAATTATATCTACAATATTTTATATTTTATTTACCGTTTTTCTTTTTTCCCTAATGACTTTTACCGTTTTAAATAACACAAAAAATGGATCTCAGAATAGAAATCAAAGTTTTACCAAGTTTGGTCAATTAACATAAACAGTTTTCACTAGTATTTTTTTTAAGATTATTATTTACAGGGAGGGTTTAGACTTGGTACTTAAAGGAATAAGCTTCCATGTGAATGGCGGAGAAAAAATTGGAATTGTGGGCAGAACAGGTGCAGGAAAATCAAGCTTAACCTTAGCATTATTTAGGTAAGGTCATAGGCATGATATGGTATTAACTATAGATAACAAATGCTTAAAAAAATAAAACTTTAGTTTAAAAAGTATCCAAAATCTTAACTCTTTAAAAAAAGTGAAGGTTATTCTTGGACATGTATCTAGCAATTAATGATCAGAAATTTATTTATTTATTGATACTCTAATACAAGAAAAAGGTAGTTACAAGCAAGAGAAAAAGAATATCCTACTAACTACATATTACAAGACACACCAAGGCAAGCTTCAACATTTTTTGCAGCTGTGTAATTTTTATGTTGAATATATCAAAATTATGCTCCCTACCTAAAGTATTACTTTGGGTTAGCATGCTATTTACTGGTGATAAACTCATTTGATTTATGCTAAAAATAGCGCTATTTAAAATTCTTAAATTATTCTTGGGACTTTAATGTGTATATAATTTACAATATTGCAGTCTTTGTACCAAAAGTTATTAATCACATTGTATATAAATATCACAGCCTGTTTGTTTCTTCTTTGAACTTAAAACTATCCAACATTGTCCTGTATGAAACCATATAAGGATGCCTGTTGTTCTTTCTCACATATAAATATCTAAGAAATCGTTTTTGCACTCTCTCTATTAGATCCATGTGAGATTTTGCTGAAGGCATCCAAATTTGCGTGGCGTATTCGAAAAGGCCACATTTCGAATATGCCACGCAAATTTGCATTGTAAAGTCTTCTGACTGTGGCAATTTTTACTGTTTAGTATAACAAAACCGAGAGCCTTGTAGGCCTTGTTCGTTATATAAATGTAGTGATTATAAAATTCAAATTTTTTTGGAAAAGAACGCCCAGGTCCTTACCAGCATCATTACGTTTAAGTACTATATCATTAACATAATAATTATTTACAATAAAGTTAGTTTTTCGTGTAAAGGTCATAACTGAACACTTCGTGACATTAGAAGACATTTTATTTTCTTTAAACCATTCTGCAACTCTATTTAAATCATCTTGCAGCTCACTGCTATCTTTACACTAGTTACAATTTTAAATAACTTAAAATAATCCCAAAATAACAGCCCAATTGATTTATGTACACACTCGGGCAACGAATTGATAAATATGCTAAACAGTAAAGGGCCTAAAATACTGCCTTGTGGCACCCCTGAAGTAGCAGTAAACTTGTCAAAAAACATTGACCAATTTTTACCATTTGCTTTCGATCCTTTAAGAACGACTTTAAAAATAAGTAAGCTGATATCGATAATCCATAGTCAATTAATCTGTCAAGTAGTATAGCGTGATCCACCTTATCGAACGCTTTCTTACAATCAGTATTATTACATCTAGTTGCTTGCCTTCATCAATGGCTTTGGCAGCGAATTTTGAGAAAACACACAGATTGGTAACAGGGGATTAGTATGTTATAAAGGCATTCTGAAATAAAGAAATTTTTGGCATCATTGCCTTAGACAGATCCGCGTGCAAGATCAATTATTTCATTTTTGTGTCAACTTTTAAAAATGTGTGTCTCTGGGGCTAACTTTATATCAGATGGATTTTTTTTTGTTTTAGGGGTAGATTAAACATGTATGTTAAGGGCATCACTAAAAACTCAGTCAGGCCCTTGAAAATATAAGCCGGAATAATATTATTTTTGCCAGTGGATTTTCTTGATTTTAATTTTTGGATGTGTTTCAACACATCTGATTCTTTTATTTGGGGAAAATGAAAGTATGCACAATCAGATGGTCTTTCATAATAATATATTATAATGAAATATTTACCCATAAAAAAAGCTTTAAAAAATGGTGGTTTTTGACTTTATTTTAGGTAATTTTAAAATTGACTTAAAAGTAAGAGCAGATGTTTCGCTACTAATTTATCAAAGTAAAAATAAATGGAGGACCATCTCCAGAAGCTAATTCCGGAGTTAGGCACGGCTAATAAATAACTGCTAAGAAGCATCAGTCTGTAATTTTTTCTTGTAATAAACATTAGATTTTTAGATTCCCAGCAAAGTTCCATTTAATTTAAGGCTAAAAGATATATAGTATTCAATTTTATTTTTAGGATAATTGAAAGGGCAGAAGGCGAAATTTTGATTGACGGCAAAAATATCGCCGAATTGGGACTACATGATCTTCGTTCCCGCCTAACCATTATTCCCCAAGACGCTGTTCTGTTCTCAGGAACATTGAGGCTAAATCTGGATCCATTTGATAAATATTCCGATGAAGAAGTTTGGACAGCTTTAGAATTAGCTCATTTAAAAGAATATGTTAAAGGTAAAGTCTGGGAATTTTGATCTTTTAAAGTTTTTCTTCGCACTACTATTTCCTTTTAAAGCTTCCATACCTCAAAAGGAGAATTAAGAGAATTTCAAACATAAAGACCTGCAAATACTTAAAGATGTTTTTTTGCGACTACAATACTGTCCCTATAACTAAGGTGGTAATGACGAAATTTTCTTAAGTTATAAAAATAGTTTCGAAGGAACCATAAATTAGTCTCTTGATAAGGCAGCTACTGTCCTATTTTAAGATTTGTAGTAAAACAAGTTTTAGGGGTTTCTAATGTATTTTAATACTCTAAAATTAAATTTAGGAAAAAAATCTGTAAAATGCATATTTAAAAATTTTTAAAGAGTGACCACTACGTCACAAACTGACTCCGGAACTAAAAAATGTTACAGATGAACCACTGGTTGATCCCAAAAAGGTATTACTTTCACCTAATGCATAATAAATGGGAATTAACGAAGAATTTTGTTAAAGCAATGGATCGGAACGGAAGAGGGTTCTTGTATCTAAAACAAAAATTTCCCAAACTTGGCAAAGTCAAAAGTAAAGAGGGCATATCAAATAAGGAAAATAATTAAAGAGGAAATTTTTGAAAAATAGGCTAGATAAAACTGAATGAAGCATGTGCACGTGACGTCACCAGAGGTGAGGGTTAAAAGTTCGTGGATCAACGACAAACCTTTTTTTTCGTATTTTGTGTCAAACATGTCAAAAACCATTAAATACTTGTGGAAAAAAAGGCTTTTAAATTGTATTAAATAACTTTGTGCTTAGTTGTAAAATGTAGAAGCAAAAAAATGGCCATTGTTGTTGATCCAGGAACGATGAAATGACATTTGGTTGTCAGAAATGTCACGTGCCGCACATAATCAATTACAAGCTTGGGAAGCCTTTAAATCAGTTGTTGCAAATTTCGTTGGAAATGTGAGAGCTGACCATTACAAAGATATTGTGAATGAACTTCTTAGCGCTTATAAAGAAATGGGATGCTACATGTGTTCCCCAAATTTACTTTCTGGATTCTCATCTCGATTTCTTCTTTAAAAATTTGGAGGCAACAATATAAAGGCAAATGAGTGTCACTTTGCTTGCTGATTTTTGCTGGGCATTGTTGACGGGATATTTCAGAAGCCAAATATCGCCGTAAAACATCAGGAGGAACATTTTGACGTACATTTATTTGATAATAAAATACATATATCGTTATATTTTATGAAAATACAAAGTCTTATAGCAAGTTTTATATGATAAACACCTTAGTTCAGTCAGCTCCCGCGTTAAATTTCTTTGAAAGTTATTCCCACAGAAATTTTTATGACAGACCCAATTCAAATAGGAGTGGTGTGTATCTTAATATTATTTTAATTACTGTTTAAATATCCGAAAAAAATTGTAGTAGTATAACGTTAGGTGAAAAAGGCATGCAGGTTAGTACTTGACAGTTACAAATATAAATTGCATAAAATACTTGCTGGTAATATTAGACGTTCTCAGTCTATTAAACGAGGTTATAGGGCGTTTGTTAAAATTAATAATATTTGTAACAACATAGTTAGAACTAAGTAGGACAGTTAATTTTTTCAGCATTTTGAACACAACAAATTCCTCTAAATCTTTCTACTCTAAATGTAATTCAATTTCTTATAGCCACAGCCAGAGCTGTCGCAATTACTTTTAAAAAGTATTTTAATTACAATTACCAATTACTAGCATGTTTGTTAAAAGTAATTTAATTCGTCACACACGTCACACTATTTAAATTGCTTTCTCGGCAAGTTCAGCATAAAATGACCCTAAAATAAAATTTCTTTGTATCCCACCCCAAACATCATTAGATTTTTCCGCAAAAAAATATAAAAACGGTGGCGGTAAGCATCAATCGAAAATTTAAAATCGGCGCGGAGGCGGCGTTCGACGGATTCAAAGCGGCCCTCCGTGTTTCAAGATACTCTTTCTGGCTGGCCAAAATTCCGGCAGTTTTTCCATAAAGAAAGGTAATTAAATTTTTCGTAGTAATTCAATTATTTATTAGGTTATCGAATTACTTTCTAAGTAATCGAATTACCTGAGTTTCGTGAAAATCAATTACCAATTACGATTACAATATCCTATTAATTGATAATCCAAATACAATTACCTTTTTCGGAAAGTAATTGAATTAAAGTAATCCAATTACTGATAAGTAATTGAATAGGATTTTTCAATTATTTTAATTCAATTATCGACAGCTCTAGCCACAGCCTAATATAGTTCAGTCATTATAAATTTTTAAAAACATTAAACACTTACAAAAACATACCCTGTGGAAAAAGCCTAATAGAAAATTAATAGATCTAATGGATCAAAAAATGTCCAGATAGAAATTCTATTATAACTTAACTGATAAATACTCATAAAAAACCTTATAAATTCATTAGTAATCTCTTTAGCAAAACCATAACTCGAAACTGCCGATACTTTATTTTGCTTTTCTTTTCATTTTTCTGATTATAATCACATGAAAAACTATAGAAAAACATGAATCTATTATTTTTTTCGTCAATCTGTAAGTATCTGGAATTACTGTTTTAAAAACACAAGAGTTAATCATAACTTCCAATCAAACATCGTATTTTATTTGGATCTATCAGACTTTTTCCACAGGGTATCCATACTGCGCAACCCCCAAAATTTGACCAAAAAGCTTTTCGTAAAAGTCATCAAAATGGTAATAAAATGGAACAGTTAAGAAAAATAAAATCAGCAGGTTTACACATCTTTTAAGCTTATAACATAACAGATACGTTTTTATTATTTTCTATACAACTGACGACCTTTTTAGAACCCTGGGAGTTATTTAACATATGGTTTTGCGAGGGAATTGGGATGGGTGTATTAGTGTGCGCAAAATTATTTTAAGCAGGAATAAAAAAATGTTAGTTTGTAGCAAAAGTATTATTTCTAATATTAAAAAATTGTAAGCTACATTCTTAGCTTAACTCAATATATGACTTTTTGCTTTTAGGATTACCAGCAGGACTTTCTCACAAAGTATCAGAAGGTGGCGAAAACCTTTCAGTCGGTCAAAGACAACTTATCTGCTTAGCCAGAGCGTTACTAAGAAAAACAAAAATACTCATTTTGGATGAAGCCACTGCCGCGATAGATTTAGAGACTGATGATCTCATTCAAAAAACAATTCGTACGGCATTTGCGGATTGTACTGTTCTTACTATTGCACACAGATTAAATACCATTATTGACTCAGACAGGGTTTTAGTATTAGATAAAGGTCTTATAGCAGAATTTGATACCCCCAGTCAATTGTTAGAAAACAAAGATTCAATATTCTACGGGATGTGTAAAGATGCTGGGTTGGTATCATAAAATTAAAATTTTAAAAATAAAATAATAAGTTAACAAGAAGTATTTTTTAAGACTAAAAGTCACCTATTAAGAAAAACAGACCAGTAATTATATTATTAAGTAAAATAAAAATCAAATGTTAATGTGATATAATTTATACATATTTTTAGGATTTTTATTGTTCAAAATCATTTATTTTAAATAAAAACCACGTAAATAAAAGTATATCAACCCTATCTTCATTTAACCATCATATCATTGTCATCAAAATTTGAGTAACTCTTTCTGAAATTATTCTATTTGCAATAATATCAGGATTTTTATTTATTTATAAGTATATTAATCCAAGACTTTGCTCAAAGTTCCATGTCAAAAAAGATACAGAAAAACATATCTGCTAAAAAAAAATATAAACTATTCCCAACCAACATATAAAAGGCACTGATAGGAGTAAGCATGGTGATTTAATGACACATAAAAATCTTTAATTCTGCGTGTAATTAGAAATAAGTACTCCATAATTTTAAAAAGCTCTTGTAGTGATAAAAAGAAAGCCACAGACAAAAGGATTTTTTAGCAACCAAATTGAGCAACCACTTTGGCATACCGACTCTTTTAGTATGCTCTCTTCATGCTGATTTTTATTAATTAATTTTTACTAAATGACAGGTCTTTTAATATATTAGGAATGCCCTTTTCCTGTGCTGAAACACATTTGCCCATAAAAGTCTACAATTCAAAAATTACCTGATTTAAGCTAACTTGTAACATCCAATAACTAAAAGTATTAATCACCAATTTAAACCTTTATATACTTTAGAAACGTAATAAATCCATACTTAAAAAAGTATTATTAAAAAAAAAAAAATAATTAAAACTTAACATCAAACAATTCTTTACACAGAGGTTAGGACTATACAGGGTGTCCCGTAATTAATTGGACATAGGTTAATGTACGATACCTGACATGAAAATAAAGCGTTTGAGCTCAATATCGCTTAGCAAAATGTTATTGGTTTTCGTTCTACAGGGTGTTAAAACTAATTTTTTACCAAACATTTATTGAAATATCTCGAAATCCACTGGACAGATTAAAGTGAAATTTGGTGTACTCTTATTATTTGGGATGAGGAATACGAATATGATATTTGTTTTGCCATTACCACTAGATGGCGCCACATACAACAACATTGAGTGATTAAAATGGTCATAACTTTTTTGACCTCCCTGTACACACATTTGCGAGTGAAAATAATAAAACAGCATTTAATTTTAGTCAAAAAAGGTATACTTCTTTGATCTCCAAAAAGTAGACCGTTTTCGAAATAAACGCATTTTTTATTAAGTTGCGCATGAACAAATTATTATCGGAGTTTTGCAAATTAGGCTTTGCCTAGGATGAAAACATCATAACTACGACCTGTCAAGGTGAAGTATTAATAAGTAAGTCTTTAATTTGGCTATGGTTCGTGTTCTTGTTGTGTTATTTTCGTTGCCGCGTCACAATGATTTTTCTAATGCTCAGATGCGGGATATGGTATGTGTGTATGCCCAAGAAAATTTTTGTGGTCGAAGAGCAGAGTCGTTATTTAGATCTGTATCCGGATAGAAGGCAGCCAAATCATCAAACATTTAAAGCATTGTATGATAGATTAGGCGAAACGGGCTCATTTCGTTCAAAAAACGTAAATGCGGGAAGACCAAGGGTAATTGGAGCGGATATAGAAGATAAAATTTTGGTTCGCGTTACCGAAAATCCTGAAACCAGCTCAAAACGTATTAAGGTATAACGTATCACTTCACTCCAGTTCAGAATCTTCTTCCTCAATACTTTCCTGCAAGACTCCAGTTCAGTCAATTTTTCAAAAAGCGCCAATAGAATGATCCATTTTTTTGTAATAACATTTTATTTACGGATAAAGTCACGTTCACAAGGAGGGGTACTTTTAATTGGCGTAATAATCATATCTGTTCGATGGAAAATCCTCATGCTTTCCAAGAACACCATTTTCAATATGAGTTTTCAATAAATATTTGGTGTGGTGTCTTTGGGGATTGTATTGTGGGACCGTTTGAATTGCCAGCTAAGCTTGATGGAGAACGTTATCTAAATTTCTTGAGGAATAATCTACCCATTCTTCTAGAAGATGTGCCCCTAAATTTAAGACTTGACAGTTGGTATATGCACGATGGTGCACCGGCACATTATTCACTGCAAGTCAGAAATTACTTGGACGATGTTTATCCCCATAAATGGATTGGTAGAGGTAGTGAATATCCGTGGCCTGCGCGTAGTTCCGATCCTAACCCCTTAAATTTTTATTTCTGGGGCTACTTGAAATTCCTTGTGTATAAAAATAAAATAAATAACCGTCAGGAATTGTGGCAAAAGATTGTGGAAGGAGTCAATACCATCAGGGCCCTGGAAGAATCATTATTTGGAGTCAGGCAAAATTTAAATAAAAGAATTAGACACTGTGTTCTAGTGGATGGTGAACATTTTAAACATTTATTATAATCAATAGCCTTTTCTAATTTTATCCTTGTTAATTAAATTTTAGATTAAGTGTTCATGCGGAACCTAATAAGAAAGGCGTTTATTTCGAAAACGGTCTACTTTTTGGAGATCAAAGAAGTATACCTTTTTTGACTAAAATTAAATGCTGTTTTATTATTTTCACTCGCAAATGTGTGTACAGGGAGGTCAAAAAAGTTATGACCATTTTAATCACTCAATGTTGTTGTATGTGGCGCCATCTAGTGGTAATAGCAAGATAGATATCATGTTCGTGTTCCTCATCCCAAATAATAGGAGTACACCAAATTTTACTTTAATCTGTCCAGTGGATTCCGAGATATTTAAATAAATGTTTGGTAAAAAATTAGTTTTAACACCCTGTAGAACGAAAACCAATAACATTTTGCTAAGCGATATTAAGCTCAAACGCTTTATTTTCATGTCAGGTATCCTATATTAACCTATGTCCAATTAATTACGGGACACCCTGTATAAAACTATTAAATATTAGAACTACCGTATCTCCTATGATTGGAAAAAAATAAGGTAAATTTATTATTAACAACAAAAAACTAGTATGTTTACTAAAAGTAAGCAGGTTAATTTTCTAATCATGTACAGGCTATGTGGAATGATTTTAGGATGATCATGGCACTCTAAATATAAAATATTAAATTAATTTAAATATAAGAATTGGATAAAACTCAATATAAAAATGATGCATTCGGACGTAAAACGATCTGTAGACTCCAAAAAAGAAAAAATATAGAGTGTCCCATTTAAAAATCAACATTTCCATTTATATCCGGTGAAACCGCATGTCGGAAAAGTTTATCATATATGCATAAAAGTGACGTTCTGTGAGAATAACAACCTTGTCAAGTTTATTTAATATCGATAAAGGAATAAAAAACGCAGCTAGACAGTTATCTCGTGGGCACCCTGTATAATAGAAACATAAATTTTAAAAAGTAATTTTTCCTCAAACGTCAGTAAATCCCTCATTACTCTACTGTGTAGGCGACCGCGAAGTTTCACTTTTCCTTCGCCAGAACTTTACTTTTCACATTTCTGCCGGCGGAGGAAAAAGTGTTATCATAGCATAGATACCTCAAACAACAAAAAAAAGCGTCAACAACTTAATAGTTATTACACAAAAACAAAACTAAAATTTGTATTTATCACTCAGTTGAATATTAAATGCACTTACTCAATAACTGCTTATCAGTACATTACAATGGCAACTATTTACTGACACAGGTCTAAGCCGCCTTGAGAACCTGCTTATCTTTAATAATTATTACTATTAAAAAGAGATGTTTTTGCATTAATTTGTCAATGTTTAAAGAAAAAAAATATTTGGAGGAAAAGTTACTTTACATGCTCTCTATATACACGAGAGCGTCATGAAAAGTATTACTATTCCTTCATATAAAATAATATACTGTGGATATATATATATAGTGGAACATCTCAACTTACCTAAAAATAAAATAAACTGTACTTTACCTTAATTTTAGAAAAATTATGACATTTGAAGCAGAAAAATAGTATATTACATTAAAAACCGAATATTAGCCACTTTCAAAACTCCTTTAACTACATATACAAGGTACCATATACATGGCGGTGCAGTAAATACAGTTCCATCTTTAGCTGCTAAACACTGATCTCAAAAAAAAATTTGGTAAAAAATTTTTAGTTGGTCAAATACAAGACATTTGTCTCTTCTATTTTAGATAAAGCCAATGCAGACTTAAAAACTGATGATCTCAATCAAAAACCATTTTTACTGAATTTGCATACTAAACAAAGTATTTTACATGCTATATTTTAAAGACAAATAACAAATTGCTAGTTTAACAGAAAATAAACATATTTTATTATAATTATTTTTAAAATTAGCACTCTTTTTTAAAATAGCCTAGTATACACCGCAAGGATCAATTGGATCCGTAGACCAAATATAGGACTTATTTTTCTTCTTGTTTTTCTTAGTACACAAGTGTACATGCAAACTTAATTTGTGGATTAATTTAATTCAAGTTTAACTCTAGTACCAAAATGAGAGTTTACATACCTATATCCAGAACCTACCCTGTTTTTTTAAATGTATATTGTTTAATTAATTTGAAGTTGAAAGTTGTCTTCCGTTTTGACCAAATTTAACGGTTTTGCATAATCTGAAAAATATTTTTTCGGCAACGTTTGTTTTAGATATTCATCATCAAATTGAAAATCAAACTAACCTTATTTACACTATTCCTCCTTCTTTTTGCACAGAATTCTTGATTTTAGCAAATTGGCACATATATTTTAAAAACACCTTTAAAAACTTGTTTTATGACTCATTTTACAACTTTTTTCAATTGCAAACCTCCATCAACGTCGGATCGTGGCTGTCAACCATGTATACACTAGAGAATCATGGCCGCCCCGCTTAAAAGTGAAGCTTCTCGCAATTTAACTGGAAAAAAGTAAATTTAATAAAATATAAGGTTTTAAAGTTGGTTATATAAAATATTTGTGTGCCACTTTATTAAAAATCAATTGTGTTAAAAAGAACGGGAAAATAGTGAAATAAGGTATTTGATTGCCAAATTGACTGATTTAATTCTGAAAAAACTGCAAAAATTTTTTAGATTATTTAATTAGGCCCCAAAAGACCCCCGTATATCCAAATTTGTAAAATCGTAGCATTTCGTTTACCATTAATTTTAAAAAACGCTAAAAATACCTGCAAAACTTTAAAAAACATAAAAACAAAAATATTTTGTAGGTTGATTGAAATTCGCCGTTTTTCGCGTAAAATGTCAAAGATCAAAGCTGTCACTTTGGTCGACCAAACAGGACCGACGTGTTTACACTGAAGGAAACATTGTTTTATCTACCCGAGTTAAGAGAGCTCAAATTTTAGTAGCAAATTTTTATACCTATGTGTTTACACCATAAAAAAAGTATGCATGATGTCATTTAGACCTCGAACTTAAAATTGGTCTACCTCTTCTAAACAAGTCTAATATGTTCAAGCAAATTCTTTTTTAATATCTCTAAAATTTTTTCTTAAAAATACTTGATCATGACATGATTTATCAAAATATCACTTACCTGGATGAGGTTTCACTAACTTAGAAGGATATTCTTTGGCTTGATTTCCAAACAATTTTGTTAACTCGTCTGGATCATCATTCTAAAAATTTGATTATTATTAAGAAAAAAAGAAAACAATAACCAAAACCTGACTTACAGTAATGCGTAGATTGTTTTCAACTATACTAGAATCAACATCAAGAAAAATTGGCTTAGAACTTGACATGATAAAATGAATGCCCTAATGAAGAACCACAAACTTGTTAACTTTTTTTAAAATAAATTAATAATTTTTTTTCGATACTTTTGTTATTATAAAGTTAGGTTAACATCAAGTAGGAATGAGAGTCAACTATCGACAATTATCTAACTAGTAATGAGTATATTCGAATGGGTGCAATGTCCTTCGAGCATACACCTTCTAGAGGCAGCCTCGCAGCTTGGCCGTGCGACCAGTGCGCGGAGCTAGAGAGAAAGATTACACTTTTACCTTCTTGCTCTCTCGTACGCTCGTTCGCACAGCCAGCAGCAAGGCTACCTCTAGTACGTATATTCTCGAATCGCTTGGTAGCGCGAACACCTTGTGAGAGAGAGAACGCGCCAATAATTATAATCCCTTTTTTTCCTCCCGCTCTCAGTGCTGATTGGTCAGCGAGGCAATAAGCACACGGAGCGAGACTGAAAAAGATGAGGCTTATTGGCGCTTTCTCTCTCGCACGCTGAGCTACCTCTAGAAGGTATATGCTCGAAGGTAATATCCGAATCATAAACAAGGAGTGAGAGAGAAAAGTTATACTGCTATTGTTTTTTTCTCTCGCACATTTGTTCGAACGTTCGGCAGCTATATGCTCGAAGACAAATATAAATAAGCATCATGTGATGATTTCTATAACCTATCCAACCAAATAAGTAACCATGGTTGATTGATTGTTCCGTTTTTTGGCTTTGATTTCTTCCAGGAAATCGTTTGCCAGCTCTCCCCGTTCCAGACACGCGTTGCGGGCAACGTGAGCTTTCCCAGGCTTCGTCAGTGGAATTTCTGGATTGTCGGGCTCGAAGCCCCCGGAAATTCCGAAATTTTCACAAAACTTAAAATTTTCTAAAAGATTTTCTTATCTGTGCAAGGCACCAAAAATGAAAGTCCGACCAGGAAGCTGCTACTGGTATCACGCATAACCGCTTTCTGTCAGTACTGCTCCTTCCTGCTGAGCGCGCAACCATCTTCCGCCATTAGGAAAATTCCTCGTGCGTGGGGCTCTCAGAAAGAAACAGGTATAGGAATCTTCGTTCACAGCGCTTAGCCCCAGAAGAAGGACTCCATCGTTTGGCTTGAGTTTCTTCTTGATCCCCGATGGTAAAAGCTGTTGATACAGCGCCTTCAGCCGCCTTCCCGGAAAAAAACTATGTAGTCTTCTTATCGCGAGCACTTCACTGATCGGAGGTCAAATAGGAACTGAAGTAACCATGATTACTGAATTTTTTAACCAATGGAATAAATTTTTTGTTGTAAGTTGTAACCAAGGTTACTGACTTTTTTAACCAATGCAATACATTTTTTGTTCGGGTGTTTTACTTAATCGCAAAATAAATTGTAAGGTGTGTTTTTTGTTATTCAAAAATAGTTTTGGCTCGTTAGTTAGGTTACGCAAAAGTTAATTATACGAGGTGGTCAAAAAATATAAAACAGACATTTTACATTATTTTTTTTATAAAATAGTGTATTTTATAAAAACAAATTTAAAATGTCCCGTTTGTTTTAAATTTTTTGAGGGTCTTGTATAATTTACTTTTGCGTAAAACTATCCACAATTTATTACAATTCTAAATAAATAATATTAGGTAACAATATTAAATATAAAATAATTTCAATAAACTTCGGATGTACGCCTCCGCTTTCTAAATTCGATACATTTTTTTCAGAAGTAAATTTTAAATGAAAACGTTAGCGATAATTTTTACATGCACTATAACACAATAAATTTAAAGCAAAATATTTTATGTTCAGAAAATGCTTTTTTATACCATAAATGTATAATGTGCTATTGTTTTTATGATTTAATCTTTTATAAACTCACCAAGTTCAAAGTAAGAGGTAAATAGTTTCAAGTGATTTGCCTATTATGAAATGTTTACTAAATTATTCGGTTGTTTGTTTTGGATTTAATTGGAGCCATGAGAGGCTTTCTTTCTTTACATGTAATATTCGGGAAATTTTTTGTTATCCCGGTATTTTAAAGAATTTTTTACGTTTCAAATGATACTAAAATAAAAATGTTCAAATACAAATTTGTACAAGAGTACCAGTGGCGTAGCAATCGAATGAATTTTACTCAAATGTCCGGGGTATTTAAAGTTTTTGTTCGGCGTCGCCAATTTAGGTGATGGCAGCACCTAATAGACCATTATTGTTATGAGCGCTTTATTATAATTATGACAGTACATATCTTAAGTTCGCACGAATTCCAAAGTAAAATGCAAAATCTAATGCCCTACAAAACACCTTAAAGCATGATTACGCTCCTAATCTTGTTTTTAAATTATAGTGTTCCAAGCCAATTGTAACCAATTGCACTCTAAATTAATTCTCGGACTAGTAGGAGAGCTGGTGTACCCCCTACCAACTCTTATTATTTTTCAATTTGTTGATAGGGATGAGTCGCTACTCTTGACTTTTATGTTTAAGGGTTCTTTAAGGACAATTACACAAATTTTCAAACAGCCTGAAGAACCTTTTTAAAATTGTTCACCAGCTGTCGGACTAAAACACGGTTAAATAAATCACAAGCAAATAAGCTGTTTAAACGAATAAAAAAATTCAAATGTCTTTACATTTATTTAAAAATTTTTTTTTGGGTTTCCAGAACATTGGGACATTTGACTAAATTAACGCTTCGTAATACAGCGTCTTCCATATCTCTGAAAAGAAGCAATAAATACCGCGTGCGGTACTCAAATAGCGCCTTACTTAAATTACGTACTTTAGCGCTAAACAAAGTACCCATACCTCTCTAATTTCGATTAAAAAAACATGCAAACTCGCTTGCTTAAATGACTTCTGTCATATGTCAAAATTGACTTTTTTTAAGGTATGTCAAAAATTACATTATTTGGTACAATTTCAGAAAAACTTTTAAAAAAAGTTGTTCCTAACATAGTTTTATGTCCATGTACAAATTAAAAAAAATAATAAAATTCTACTAACCCGTATTATCGTTTATGTTAGTAATACTCACTACCTATACCTAATAATAGTTTAACAAGAATATTTGCCTTTGTTGTTTTGTTTTTAAAAAATATACACCCAAGCGAACCCAAAACTAAATGAAAACATGATTCAAAAATGTCTATCATGGTATCATAGGTTAATAAACCTCTCTGGTTTTATCTTTTGCTACTCTAGAGTGTCTCTATAGTCATTAATACCCAGGGGGCAAAAAGCTAATCGCCCCTGATAGCTTTAAAACTATGATAATAGTAAGGTTATCTTCAAAATAGCGATAAAAGTTTTCATAGAACTTTTGGTAATAGTCCGAGAGCTGGTCAAGAATTTTAAGTAGGTTCTTGAAGCCATTAAAAATTTGTTTAATTGTTCTTGAAGGACCCCTAAACATAACAGTCAAGGTCTGGCTAAAGGGTAGCGGCCCCCTACCAACCCTTAATATTTTTTTAATTCAAGGGTTGGTAGGGGGTCACTACCCTTCAGCCAGACCTTGACTTTATGTTTAGGGGTCCTTCAAAGATAATTACACAAATTTTCAAAATGCCTCAAAAACCTACTCAAAATTGTTTACCAGCTCTCTTACTTGTCCGAGAGCTGGTGAACAATTTTGAAACATTATTGTCAAGGTCTGGCTGAAGGGTAGCGACCCCCTACTAACCCTTGAATTTTTTTAATTCAAGGGTTGGTAGGAGGCCACTATCCTTTAGCCAGTCCTTAACTTCTATGTTTAGAGGTCCTTTAAGGACAATAACACTAATTTTTAAAATGCCTCAAGAACCTACTCAAAATTGTTCACCAGCTCCCCCACCGGTCGGAGAGCTGTTAAAAAATTTAAGTAGATTTTTGGGGCACTTAGAAAATTTGTGTTATTGTCCCTAAATTAAAATTTCAAAACAAATTTGACGAATTAATTTGATTTAATTAAGATTATGTTATTAAGCTAAGCCGACATTACCGACCCAAAATAATAACAGCCACACAAAAAAAGGAAAGTGGTCCGTACATTGCATGCGATATATATTGCAATACTTTTTTCTCGGGAATACGAATTTAGTGAGCTATCACGTCATAGAAATTTTCCTAACCACAACTAACCACAAAAAACAAGTTCAAAATACAAAAGAATTACGAAAAAACACGAGCCAAAATAAATAAAATGTGTTTTTTATTTTCTAAATGTATATTTATTAACAAAAGACCATGAATAATAAAAATCCACCCTCAGAATTAATTTGACTTGACTTGCAAATGGGGGGCTGTTATATACCCCCGGATGGTTTTGCTGCTTAGGCATTCACCAGCTCGCCCTCACCCCAAAGCTTAGCAAGAGGTGGAGCAACCCTTTCACATTGGTTACACCCCCGTTAAATCGGGTTAAGAAAGGGACTAGACATATTTCTTAGGAACTCTGATGTAGTCCGGCTCGAAACCGTATCGAAGCTCCCGACTATTTCAATAAAGAAAGCTATATTCAAATGCACATTCAGTTGTCGAGAAATGCAGCATCAAAATCCAGATATAACCGGTTTCTTTCAGACCCTTTTTTTGTCCTCACGAGCCTGTGCTCTATACCGCCATATGGTCAACGTCACCACGTGTGATTTCAAAAAAAAAAAATTAGGAATCACTCCATACTTCGAAACTACACTTTCACCACACTCCGAATGGCAGGGTGAGTTTTTCCTTGATCCCCGACGGGAAGTACAGTAGATACGGCTCTTTCAACCGCCTCCCCGGAAAAAAACTATGTAGTTTTTTTATCGACTGCACCTCACTAGTCGGAGGTCAAACAGAAACTGCTCAGAATTAATTTCTTAATGTAATTCGTTTTGAGGGTTAAACAACCCCCGTATTGGCTTTGATACCAAGTTGATTCGCCAGCTCGTTCTCACCACGCCAGAACTTAACAAGAGGTAGAGCAACCCTTTCACATTGCGGACACCCTAGATATATCGAGTTAAGAAACGGGGTTAACCATTTTAAGTAGGGACTCCAATGTCGTCCAGTTCGAAGCCGTATCAAAGCCTCTGACCTATTTTAAAAAAGAAGCTATTTTAATGCGCATTTAGATGGTGCAAAATGTAATCTCAAAATCTAGATATATCCAGTTTCTGCCACTGCCTTTTTTTGTCCTCGCGAGCCTGTGCTTATAGGAATCACTCTTGACTCTGAAACTACACTTCCACAGCATTCTAAATGGCGAGTTAAGTATTTCCTTGGTCCACAAGGGTTAAAATACGGATCCGCCAACTCCCCTTCTCGGAAAAAATGTGTAGTTTTTATTGCGTGAGGTCAAACAGAAACTCTCAAAATGATTTATCACGTGACGTTATTTTCTTACCTTAAAAAAAATTATTATTTTAAAAAAATCAACCCATTAACGCCAAATTTGCTATACGGAAGTTTTGGGGGTTGCTGATCAAAAATCAAGTCAGATTTGCAAAATTCACGATAGCGGGTCAAATATAACTGCCAAATATCAAAAACTTTTTCAATTTACGCCAGATTTGTGTAGATTGGGGTTTTAAGAGTCGCTAAACACGAAATTGGGGTCAGATCTTTAAAATTCAAAATGGCGGCTCATTTGTAGCGGAATTATTTTTGAAAATATCGTCCGCCATATTGGAATTGCAATTTTATATTTTTGAAAATCTGACCTTAAAAGCAACCCATATATGCATATCTTTACGCCAGATCTGGTGAAAACGAAAGAGTTTTGGGTTAATTGGTTCTCCATATTGGATCTTGAATTTTTATTATTTTTTTAACAAAGCCTATTGAACCACGTTATGATGAAAAAATATATGTGTTTTTTCTTTAGTAGATTTAACTTCATGAATTTTTTCATAACTTTTAAAAGGTGACGGAGGAGCCGAGTCCGGAATTTCTCGACGAGTACTTTAATGACATTTCACGGCCGTGTATCATACAACGTTTTATTTCCTACGTTTTATCTTTTTTTGATAAGTAAATTAAAGTGCGAATATTCGGATAATATGAAGGTGTCAGTATTGTCAAAATAAAGTAATAATAATTAGGGAAACGTTTGTGCAGGTACTTCACTGTCAAAGCCAAGCTTCAACATCTTTGGTAGCCAATAGTAGTAAATCAGAAGATGTACCTGCCCCTGTAAATATTTCAAATAGTTCAAATCGCAGTACTTATTACCGTTAACGTTTATAAGTAATTTTATTGTAAGTTGCATAATAAAAATGGTTCAGAATTAACCCTGTGTTGGTAAAAATACTAAATTCCAGTTTTAGTTCGGTAAAGTTACTTTACCGGCCTAGTGATGAAATGTATTATTTCCCGGGCTCAAACTAAAAACGTAATGTAGTACATTAAGGTACAGTATAAAATAAAAATTCGTGAAGCTGGATCTACTAAAGACACATCACATATATTTTTTTCATCATAACGTGGTTCAATAGGCTTTGTTAAAAAATATGAAACATTTTTAAAGCCTAAAAAAAGTTAATTTTCCCGCCAAAAATTAAAAAAAAAATTGTGCTTTATCTGCACTTTGAAGACCCTTAATTTG
Source organism: Listronotus oregonensis (assembly GCA_019359885.1). NCBI lineage: Eukaryota > Metazoa > Arthropoda > Insecta > Coleoptera > Curculionidae > Listronotus > Listronotus oregonensis. The sequence continues at coordinate 16,105 of JAHBCN010003097.1, read as the reverse complement.
GCGCAAGCAAAACTAAAAAATCTTTTAATGTGGCTGTGATATTCGAAAAATACGAAAACTCTTCAGTTTCAAAGGCGCGTTTATATCAAAGTTGACTAACTTAGTTGGCCGTACGATTTGTCCCAGCTAAGTCAGAATCTGACCTCCCCCCTTGCCCTGCTAAGGCACCCGGATTTCTGTCTGAGATATCTTCGCTAACCTAAGTTGAGCAAAATTTGACATTTTTTAACGTTTTATAACTCGAATTAAAAATTGTTTTGCATGGATTTACGTCAAAAAACCAACGTTTGGTCGAAACTAAGGTCGAAAATGAAAACGCGGGAGTCGTAACTTGACAAGCCGAAATTGCGTGTTCGATCAAACAACTTAGCTCTGGTCAGAAACTAACTTTAACTTAGGTAAAAAAAGTGGTTGTTCGTAAACAGCTATTGTTTGTAGAAAACTAGAAGTTGTCAACTAAAAGTTACTTTTCTTAAATTAGTGCAACAAGTGGAAAATTTTTTGTAGAAAACTAAAAGTTGCTCTTCTCACATTTTAGAGAAACAAGCAAAAACTTGTTGCCAAAGAATTAGCGCGAAAGGTTTAGGCAGTAGTTTTCCAGTTCTCCACTAGTTTTCTACAAGTTGCTTGTGCAAAGCGTGCAGCAACAAATCTTCCACTTTTAGTTGTCAACTTTTTTTGATCTTTTAAAAAAGCGCGTTTACACCAAAGTTGACAACTAAAAGTTGATAAAAGATTGTTTGTAGAAAACTAAAAGTTGTCAACTAAAAGTTGCACTTTTCAAATTAGAGCAACAAGTGGAAGATTTTTTGTAGAAAACTAAAAGTTGCTCTTATTAAATTTAAAGAAACAGGTGGAAAACTTGTTGCCAAAGAATTGGCGCGAAAGGTTTAGATGGTAGTTCTCCACTAGTTTTCTACAAGTTGCTTACCCAAAGCGCGCAGCAACAAATCTTCCACTTTTAGTTGTCAACTTTCTTTGATTTTTACCGACACTCCGCGGGAAACTAAAATTAAGTGGAAGATTTGTCTCTCCACAAGTGGAAGACTGAAAAAGTTGCTGTATTTTGTAGAAAAGGCAACAAATTGCCGCAACTTGTGGAAAACTTAGTTGAAGACTTTGGTGTAAACGCGACGACACTCCGGTCGAAAACAAAGTTTAGTGGAAGATTTGTCTCTCCATAAGTGGAAGACAGAAAAAGTTGCTGTATTTTGTAGAAAAGCAACAAATTGCCGCAATTTGTGGAAAACTTAGTTGAAGACTTTGGTGTAAACGCGACGACACTCCGGGGGAAAACAAAATTTAGTGGAAGATTTGTCTCTCCACAAGTGGAAGACAGAAAAAGTTGCTGTATTTCGTAGAAAAAGCAACAAATTGCCGCAACTTGTGGAAAACTTGGTGGAAGACTTTGGTGTAAACGCGGCTTAAAGCACCTACATAAATTAAAAAAAGCACTTTTTTTTATTCTCAACAAGCATGGGCGTAGCGAGGTATGGGCAGGGAGGGGCAGAAGAGCGGGCCTTCGCTGGTAAACTGTAATTCTGACGAGCTGCATAACTTGCGACGCTTCTTATAAGATCTAAGAAACTAACAGGCTTGAAGGCTGGCTTGTGAAATCCCACCATACGGGATGTGATCTCTAATATATTTTTTTTATATCATTTCTTACTCTAAAAAATGTCAGTTATAACGACAAGGGTAGCGTAGTTTTTTTTGTTGCAGAAAAATGAATCAAAAAACGCTTTGTGAAAACCCAAAAGAACTTAAAAAAAGTAGTAAAGAACCCTAATTAAAATAGACATAGGAAGGAAGCGGGTGGGCGAGATGCAGAGTGAGAAGGGAGGCAACTGATCAGCTAATATTGTGCACCTTCATCGATCGCCGCTCACATTCATCAAGCTATTCCTGATTTTCACATATTTTTTTAATAACTATCTCCACTCCTTATGTAAAACTTATATGGTGAAAACAACGATAAAAAAACAATATAATCTAGGGTTTTTTTTGTCTGCGCCCCCCTTATATACAATCCTGGCTACGCCTTTGTCAACAAGCCTAGCTGGGTGGTGAGATTTTAAAAAGTGAAAAGGCCGATTACCCCCCTTATGCGCCAATGCCCTTTGGCGTAAATCGGTGATTTTTAGAAATAAACGTTACACATCAATTCTGAGAGTGGATTTTAATTTTTCATGGTCTCTTAATAAATTTGGAAAATAAAAAAACAAGTTTTCTTTATTTTTGCTGGTGTTTTTTCATGAATTTTTCGTATTTTGACCTGTTTCTTGAGGTTAGGCAATCTCTGTAATATGAGCCTAATTTTAACACCGAATTCGTGTTTCGAAGAAAATATACTTCAGGATACATACAATTTATTCGCATTTAAAGTATAGACCACTTTCCGTTTTTTGCGTAATTGAGTTGATTTTCCCGCATTTTTGTAAATTCTGTGGTTAAAGTATAGAGCATTTTTTTTAGATTTATTGCGAAAATTTTAGTTATAACTATTAAACATGTTAAACATAAAATAAATCATTGTGTAAATTTTCGGTAAAACTATGGCAATAATTTGCGAAATATCTCTCGTATATGTAAAACGGCCTTTAGGCGAACAAACACTTATTTGTAGGTAACTTTTTTAGAAAATGTACCATATTGAAATAATTCTATAAATCTATTGTAAGGTCGAGTAATTTGGTATATAACATTTTACATTTAATTAGTTATCTCCGGATCTCTAGTTGATGACACAGAGATTGCACAACAACGGTTAATATTAGTATAGAAAATCTGATATATTTAAAAACAAATAATAAAAGATAATAATGTAGCAGCTAATTACTCTGCAAATTAATTAAACGACCAACCGCGCGTCTGTAATAAAAATTAATTGAGGAGTGTTAAGTTGTAACAGTTCATTGGAAATATTTTTCTACAATTGTTTATTTTTATGTACAAAATATATTTACTGAACTAAATTTTAGAAAGCTATTATAGTTTTTAATGTAAACCTATAACAGACTTTGAAATTTCCGCCGCTGTAAAAAGATATTTAGTTGTTAACAAGTTTTTTAATAAACAAGTACTTGTACTTATTGGTGATCATTATTATTTTCCTGTGTCCTTTTGCTAAGGTAAGATAATTAGCACTATTTTTTTAACAATCGTACTCTACATAAACATAATTGAGTCCAAATAATTCTGAAGTATGAAGTATTATGTATAATTTTTACCCAGAACTAAGTACCTATGTTTAGTCCAAGAAAATAGGTCGTGAAATACGAATTTGAGGTTAAAACTTGAATTTTTGATATAAGTTACTTTAAAGAATCTAAAAACGAACAATAATTTTTTTTAATTCACCCCCGGGAAGAGGTAAAAAAAAATTGGTTTTTGAAATTTTGAGGAAACGGTAAGTCCTAGAAAAAAAAAAGTTTTAAATAAAAGTTGTAGAACGTAAAATTCTACATAAAAATGATTTTATAACTTTTTTTCCTAAAATTGAAATTAACTGAGATAGGGTAGCTAGAAGCTGGAAAAAATTTAAAAACTAAATTAAAAATTTTTTTTTTAATTATTTATATAATTAACAACTTTAATTCTAGAGATTTTTTGTTAAATGTTAAATTGTTAAAAGTTAACAACGGTTTAGAATGTTTAACAAAACGTCATTGTGAATGTTATTCAATGATTTTAGTAGGCAACCTGTCAAAATCTGACAATTTGTTAAACATTCTAAACTGTTGTTAACTTTTAACAATTGCTAAGTCCATTGCTTAATTTAACAACGCGATCATCACTCGGCCGTAAGCAATTGTTAAAAGTTAACAAGGGTTTAGAATGTTTAACAAAACGTCATTGTCAGTGTTATTTAATGATTTTAGTAGGCAACCTGTCAAAATCTGACATTTTGTTAAACATTCTAAACCGTTGTTAAGTTTTAACAATTGCTAAATCCAGTGCTAAATTTAACAACGCGATCATCACTCGGACGTTAATCTTTTTTTATTAATTATGATTCCACTTCTCAATCAACGTTATGATGATATATCGCAAGATTAGGCTTATAAGAATATAAAAAAAATAATTGAACTGTTGAAAATATTTTGTAAAAATTGATTCACATAAAAAAAATTTGCTACACAGGGATTTCCTGAACAATATAAAAAATAAAGTGGGGGTAAAACTAGAAACAAGTTGAATAACTAAACTTTTTTGGTTTTTGAAATAGATTTAAAGGATTTTACAAATAACAATATCGTTTAACAGTTTTTAAAGTTATGTCTATGACCCTTTTCAAGTAAAATTGGTCTGTTTGTATTTAAAAATTAAAATTTGTCCTCAGAAAAGGCAAATATTAAAAACTTAATGTAAGATAAAACTGTTTAAAAATATATTAACATGCGAATTTACCATCTTTTTTAATGAAAGTGTTTTAAATAGATCAAAACTTTAATTGATATTCTAGAGAACTATACGTACTAGAACTTTAGAGCTTATTATTATTAAAGAATAGAAAAAAAGTGTTGGACCTGATACACTTTATTCAAGATAATATACTCTTATATAGTTTTTTGTAAAAACTCTCTTGAAATTGCTGAAAAGAACATAATACATTTTTTTTAAAGGCCACAGATTTAAACTTTCCTGATAGAAAAAAATAATTTAAATACTTTTACTTTTCTACAAAGCACAATTTTTTAAATTTGGTTATTTTGTGGAAAGAATTTTTTACGGCTTGATCTACTGTGCAATCAATAAACGTTTACAAATTTAATGTTTAAAAAATCACAATGGGAAATATTTAGGTAGAAAAAAGATTATTAATTATGGTTAAAATAAATTATTACTAAAAGCAGTTTTAGGTAAACAAATCATTTTTTTACAAATAAGCATTTTTATCCATTCTGTCACAAGGGTTCTGCATTTTTACACTCCGTGTATATTTTTTTTAAATGGCAAATCTAATAAGAATAACATTTTTTCATATCTTTTATTTGCGGATATACTAGACAGGGTAATTCAAATTCGACGCTCAACATTGGGATTTAGAAAACCATAGGAGATACGAAGATGGTTAAATTGGGGCAAAGTTGCACATTTGTGTATATTAATTAACGTTTGAAAAATTTTCCAATAAAACCAAAATTTAAAAAAATGTTTTTATTTTTTTGTCATTTTAAAACGCATTTCAAGATAAATGACACTTTTTCATTACCACTTTTTTTGCAATATGTGGTACAGTTTTCAGATTTCATATCCGACTTTTCATTACTCGGCCACCATCATCTACTTTATTTTTTCTTATGGACGCCTTACTGGATTTTCACATAGGTAAATGGTGCTTCCTATTCTGATTTCAACGATGTAGATGTTATGATTTAAAAGCTCATAAATTCATTTATTTGCAAAAAAATATTGGCTTAGTTGGCCTAGATGCTTTGTGTTTTTTTGTAAAAATTTCTTTTTGGGGATTCTATTGTTAAAGTCGAAGGACATTGGGTTGTGATCGTTTAGGTGAGTGTGTTACGGAATTCACGAATAAAAGGTTTTACAAGCCAACAGGAAAAAGTCACAGGGCAGAAGATATAGAGGTGGGGAAAGAAAGTAATTAAATGTTTAGGGAATGTCAGGCTTAAGTTGCTTAGATGGCTATAAGTTCAACTACAGTAATAAATTCTTCTGTAAGGGGCCATCCCTAAATTACGTCACACCTTAAGGGGGGGAAGGGGTGTAAAGGATTGTGACATTGTGTGACAAGGGGTATGGGGGTCATCAGCTTTGTGACATCACATGTAAAAATCTAAATTATTAAAACGCAAAACCTAAATGTAAACCATAAACTTAAAAATCTACTCTTTCCATGTGCTTAAAATTTACTCGTTATTAAGTTTTTTATTTTGTCAATCATTTAAAATATTTGATTTGATGTTATGTCTTTTAAAAAATATTTTTAATGAAAATTTAAAAATTTATGAAATTACTGTTTTGGTTATTTTTAGATGTACAATTTCAAAATATGTGACCTCACACTAGGGGAGAGGGGGTTTCACAAATGTGACGAGGTGTCACGGGGGCCGGGGGGTCAAAAAATCATGAAATTCGTGTGACGTAATTTATGGATGGCCCCTAAGAGTATCGACCAATAATCAGGCAAATGCATCCTCTTGACCTCTGGGGGTGTTGAGGGGGTTATCGGGTTTCGTGCCCATTAAGACTTCTGATCAGCGTGTTGAGAACTATCAACTTGTAAAAAAAAAAAATGGCCAAAACCCATTTTTCATGAGGATTGTGTGGGGTCCTTTGACAGAAATTGTACGAAAACAGCGCAATTATATTAAGAAATATGTATATTCGGAAAGGCAGTAACCGCACAAAAATATACCTTCACTTCTTCAGAACTAAATTTGAGAAATATCTCGTTAAATTACTCCTTGCAAATTATAACGGATTTTGGTTCCAGCATGACGAAGCCCCTGCAAACAATGCTAAAGCAATCTATTAATTTTTAAATAATAGCTTTCCGCATAGGTAGATGTGTAAATAGGGACCTTAGGTGGTCGCCGAGGTTCTCTGACCTTACGGTTTTAAAAGCGTTTTTGCAAGACCCTTTGAAAAACAAAGTGATGTAGTTTAATTAGACTCGTACGTTTGTGTGTAATATTTTTTGTATACATGATTCTCTGAATTATCTGGTCAGGGTTTTCACTCTCTAATTGTTATTTTTACTTTAAAATTACTAATATTTTTTAGTATGTTCATAAAACAATGCACTATTTAGCTGTAGACTAATACAATGAGCTGTTAGGTTAACCAGCTTATTGGACTTATCCCTTCGACAAGTAATTTTCTTTATGGCTAGTAAGAAGCGCCATATTTTTTTTAGCATTAGCTCTTTTTCTGTACTGTTTCTATCGAATTTAAAATAAAGGTTTAATATTACATTTCGCTTTCTTTCACTTAAATAACCCATTTCAACTAAAAATCTGTACTGTCTGACATTAAAAGAAAAAATAGACAGAAACAAGGCCAACTTAAAAGATATTTCATTTCTGGAAAGAATGAGGTTACCAGCATTGAAAGTACAATTATTTGAAATTTTTGAAATCCAAACAAGGAGCACTATTTACGTTCTTAAAAATTCAATATGGCGCCCATAAGAAAAAATAAAGTTGATGATGGTGGCCAAGTAACGAAACGTCGAATGTGAAATCTAAAAGCGCTATCAAATAGTGCGGAAAAGTGACAACGTAGAGTCCAAATTATTTTAAAATTTGTTTTAAAATAGAGCCAGGACAAAATAAAAACAATTTTTCAAAATTTCGGTTTTTCGCGCAACTTTGCCCCAATTCAACCATCTTCGTATCTCCTATAGTTTCCGAGATCCCGATGATGAGGGTCGAATTTGAATAACATTGTATAAACAAACCAAAAAAATAATCAATTTACATTTTAGTGGCCTTAACATAGTAGCAACGCATTCACCAATGGGTTTAGAAAATGAGGCTTTAAATAAATTTTGTGGGTCTCCATTTTGGGTAAGTACATAATAATCAGAATCGGAAGCATTCCACTAGTGCACTGAAATTACAGCATAATCGTTCAAAGCATTTGCTCAAACTTTAAGCTTTTTTTCGCGAATGAAACCTTCAAACCTAGTAACGAATTTTGACTAACAACTTCCCTTTTTTTAATTTAAAACGTCAATATCTTAAAAACTATAAAAGATACACAAAACTTTATATGACATTAACTATATATTTTTACAAGACCTTTAATTAAAGTTATATAATCTTTTTGTCTTAATGCAAAATTTTTCAAATTATAATTAAAAAACCGAATTTTCAGAATTTTTTCAAGGCATACCCCTGAAAGAATTTTTTTTTTTATTTTTGAATTTTTTTCTGCAAATTTTAGGTGATTTGTGATTCAAAGAAATAAAATAAATGATTTATAATTTTAAAAAAAATCACATTAATTAAAAAAAAAACTTTTTTTTCCTATTTTGAAATAAAATTTTTTGTTAAAATTACATTTTCCTTTATATCTTCTTTATTATTTATCTTATCAAAAATGTTTATAAAACTTTTTATATAGACAATTTGAAAAGCTTTTTTTTTGTTTTATGATATTTTGTGTATCACTTATTTCTGCCGGTAAATGTACCGTATCGGTTTTTTAGGTTTTTCTCGATTTTTTGTTATTTGACCCTCAATTCAGATTCATGTACAGCGGAAAAAATACGCCAGAAACCCAGCACACACCACTTTTTTTGTGGATCTGTGTATTTTTTAAAACAATTTTAATAATTTTGATGTTTAATATAGCAGCTAGACTTAAACAGAATATTGTCTTTTTGTACTTGCGTTTTTATTTTTACCTTTTTTAATTTTCTAATTTAATTCGTACATTCCCTAAATAAATAAATAATTGTAATTCTGTTATTACTAAAAATGAACGCGAAATCTTTTTTATTGAGAAGTATTGAAAAAATAATACACTATTAACGATACGAACTAATAAGTAATGTATTCCATTAAAAAATATTCTTCATCATCTTCTTCTTACCTGGGAGCCCTCTTGATTAACTACCGGAGGCAGCGCAGCCTAATGGGCTTTTTGTGCCTAATCCCCCATTGTCTTTTATATCAATCCTCCCATTAGTCTTGTTCCTTCTACAAGTCTGTATAACCCCGAGACTGGTTGGTTGATATATTCCTGTGGGCTCATTTCCGGTTGCCCAAATAATGCCTGTCTTTTGTAATTCAATGCTTTACATTCGCACAGGATATGGTAGGCTTTTTCTTCCCCCTCGTCGCACATTCTGCAACTTGGGTCCACATTGTATGAGCCTATCTTGTGTAGGTGTCCTCTTAGGTTATCATGCCCTGTTAGCAACCCTACCGTTATGCGAAGTCTTTTTCTACTTTGTCTGAGTAGTTCTTCCTTCGTTCTTCTGGATGGGCCTCTTATGAAGCTTTTTCCATGTCTTATTCTACTGAGGTTTCCCCAGTATTCTACTTGTTTGTTTTGGATCCATTCCCTGGTACCCACAAGAGAGTTACTTTGTTGCGTTCTCCCAGGACTTCCAGTTCTTTTTGGCATTTCTTGGACGTTACCTTGGGGTTTACTAGTGCCCCTAGTGACGCTTGGCTATCTGTTATTATGCAGATCCGCTTGTTTTTATAAGCCCTTCTGTTATTTTCTTTTGCACAGTGCAGTAAAGCATATATTTCCGTTTTAGAAAAATATTACTTATATGTTAAATATAAACGCCATAAATGTGGCCATGTTCAGTCTTCGATGAATAACTCTGTACATAATCTATTTTTATAATTATTTTTGATTTTCCTTTTAGAACACCACATTAACATGGGAATCAGAGGATCCAGACTTTACAAAATGTTTTGAAAAAACTGTTTTAGTATGGATTCCTTGTGTGTTTATGTGGATATTTTCACCGGTAGAAATATATTTACAAAGAACTAGCAAAAATAAAGACATTCCTTGGAACTGGAAAAACCGGGGGAAACTGTTAATAAATGCCTTGATTTGTCTGATATCACTGAGTGATTTCATCTCTAGTGCAAGTGGTGACATAATTATAAAAGTGGATGTTTACATGCCAATATGCAAATTAGTTAGTTTTGTAAGTATGTATCTTAGAACAAGTTAACATATACAGATAAGGCATCCTATTGTCAGGTCATTCAATCGACCACCGACAACTCAGTGCCTATTACGATATAAAAGCAACAGGGAAATACATAAAAAAGTGGGCTTAAAATACTGGCTACACATCTTAAAAGAGACCCACTGTCTCCAAGCGGGAAGAAGTAGTGACAAATATAAATTTCGCTTCATTTCGGCCTCTCGCAGAAAGTATATTGTTGTCTAAAATTTTTATTATGACCTACTAAACATTTCAAAAACATTGTATAATATTACTTATATATGTTTGACAAAAACATTTTGTATCATCATTTTATAAACGTTTAAACAACATTTTACACAGGGTACTTTCTAAGTTAAGGCTTTTTTTACTGTATATAAAACTCGTTAAAATAAGCAACTTTTTTAAATATATTTTTTTCAATAACCCAAAAATAACAAAGCTACATAAATTTATTTAAAAGTGTGTCTAGTGCGGGCCTGGGCATAAAAAGATAGTTTATTTCTTATTTACGATTGTTTTTTGTCTTGTTAATCATGCAGTATGAATCAGTCGATCGCTTTTGCGGACGAGGCGAGGATTAATTTTAATTTTAAATCATTGTTAAATCGAAAAAATGTCACAATCCAAAAACAATGAATACCTGAATATGTTTCTCATTTATGGAGAGTGTCGTTAATTTGCAAACTTTGTTTCGAAATTGTAGGCGCGCCGGTTTTCCTTGCGAACTCACTCTGGACCCAAGTACTCGTGTGATTGCAAGTCAGGTCGGTTTAAGTAAAAAAAGTGTGGACAACATTGCGGGAAAATCACGTTTAACGTATCCAAGCACTACAGCCCGAAGACTTCTTGGGCGGTGACAACTTACTTAAGACAGCACCGTATTCGACAGACTAAATGAATGTAAGTTCCTTATTTTTTAGTATTTTAAAACAAGTTATTTAAAAAAGTTTTTTAGTTTAATGAGTTCTACATACAGTTAAAAAAAAGCGTCAACTTAGGAATCACCCTGTATAAGATTATAAATAACATTATTTAACAAATTCTAAGTAACCATTTAGATTAAGTACATATTGCTCTGGTTACAAATAACATTTATTTAACATTGAACTAAAACATTTCATAAATAACATTTATATATAATTGTTAATGGACATTATTGACAAATGAATTGTGGAAACCGTCTTTCGATTTCTGTATTCATTGTACCTGTAGTTTTACCTGGATAAGCAAGAATATTAAAAATTTAAATTAACGACAGGTTAACAAAAATTGGCGAGGCAAATTTTTAGATAAGAAAAACTCTGCAAAAATATGTTTTGTGTACACATCGCGTCGTAAGCCGTAAAATATAAAATACTTTTGGTTTTATCTTATTAAAATGTAAAAAGAAAAGTAATTTGCATTACTATACCGAAAAAGGTCGTTTATTAAATTTTAACTTGCGAATAAGTCAATATCATAAATGTACCCAACTTATCTTTGATATACTTGCATTCACAAAAAGAAATCTAAAAAAAGGAAAAAGAAACTTCATGAAAATGTTGATGAGGGGTATGAGTTCGGAAAGAAATATTGACAATATCATAGGTAAGTTGTCACAAATAATATATAAGAAAAAATAAAAAAAATAAATAAAACTTTAGAAAAGTAAAATGCAAAACGCATGAATACACAAATACCTGTATTATTTATATTCAGTCACATTTTTTGGTGACTACTTTTATATTTCTTTTATTCGTTTCTATATTATTTTCTGATAATTCGCCTGCATATTTTTTTAACTCTTAAGCCTTTTTTTTCTGACTCTTATCTTGATGTTTCTATTTGCATTTTTTCTGCATATATTTTGTTCTAAGATTATTTTTTTAGACACGACCTGAAAGACTATGCCTATCCCTGGATCTGCCCTTAATTACTTTGTTATCTGTCTAATAGCCATACATACATTAAAAAATATATACAGGTTTAATTTTTTTTAGGGAGCAGCATTTGTATTGGCCTACAGAAATAAAATATATGGGGTTCAGTCCTCGGGTAACTTATTTATGTTTTGGTTTCTATGTGCAGTTTGTGGTGTACCCCAATACAGAACAGAAATCAGAAGCGCGCAGATAAATGGAACACCAGAAAATTATTATGGATATATCAGTTACTTGATCTACTATCCTTTGACAATAGCTATGTTGTTCATTAACTGTTTTGGGGAGGGCAGACCTAAAATTTATCCTTATAGCGAAAGTATGGTAAGATAATACTGATTACTAGTTTAATAAAAAAACTCTAACTTAAATGAACATTGCCTAAAGCGGAACCGTGGGGCGCGTTTCGCCTACCTAACTGTTCTGTCTAGGGCATGTGAATAACAGAGGAGAAAAGTGTCTAATTATAGGACAAATATAATTATTGTTCTAATATTCAGTAAAAACCATAGATAACCTAATTTTAGATATGTAATCGGTAATCGCATTTATGGCAAGTTTACGCTAGCGCGCACTAAACAAACGATAGGGTTATCCAGCATGCGTCTTTGAAATAAAGAACCAGGGCCGGATTGACAACGTCAATGAGTTTTGAAAAGTTTTTAATATTTTAAACTTTAATTAAAAAGAATCATATCATATTTAAAATAAAAAACAATATTGTGTGAAACGCGTTGGAAAACACTATTTTTCATAACTCACAATCTTCTCGTTACGAAAAATAGTGCTTTTCTCAACTGGTTGTACAAATAACTCTTTTTTCTATATTTAGATACTGATTTTTTTATTTTGCGTTTCTTTACAAATATAAATTATGTTAGGTAGTAATAGAAACAATAAGGTAACAAAATTAATATTACAAAATTTAAAAAATAGCAAAAAATAGGGCCTTAAAAAAGAAAGAGTTTGTTTCAAGGCCCAGTCTTTGTACCGCTGAACTGTTTTGAAACTGTTAAAATCGATGAAACGCCTGAGTGACTACTTTATACGGTTTTATGCCAGTTCAAAAACGACGAAGTTTAAACGCTTTCTGTATATTTAAAGGGTTCTGCTTTGCTTGGTGATCAGTAAAGGGATCGTGTAAAACACTGTCAATTACCGGTTAGGAATAAGTTTATTTGGCTTGACTTGCATATGGCCGTACAATAAACAGTTTTTTGTGAGATTGTAACCAACTTATAAACAGAAGGGAAAAAATGTTGGTACAAATAACGTTAACTCTTTTCCTGCTTAGACTTATGTTTTCAATAGCTATAATAAGATATTGTAAATACTTTAAGTGTATTTATACAAAACGAGCATACATTTACTACAGGCAGCCTTGCCGTTTGGCAGTGCAAATAAGCGTGCGTAGAAAAAAAGTAATCATAGTATAACCTTTCTCCGTGGCTCCAACGTGTCGATTGATCGACTAGGAGAGGCCAACCAATCAGCACGCAGAGCGGGGTATATATATTGCTTCCACCGACCACTAAGCACATTAGAGGGAGAGAGAAAGGTGATACCGCTATTCTTTCTCTCTTACATAAATGTTCGCTTTTCAACCAAAAAACAGTTTATAAATTTTTATGAACAAAAGTAATCTATAAATGCTACCACTAAACACAAAATAAGTTAATAAAACAGTTAAACTTGTTTAGAATCTATAATTATAAAACTAATAAATTTCACACAAGCGCCAGTACGGAACTGGCCGGCGATAAACGATGACTACCGCCACAGCGCATGGACACATTTTTTCGCCCATAAAATCTAAGTTTTGAACTGCGCATCTGATACCCTTTACTGGTAAATGGTAAAAACCAACAACAAATTTTACCGAAGTGGGTAAGTGTGACATAAAAAATGGAAAAAATTCCTGTCTCAATGTATAAGAAAAATCTTACTCTGTTTTAAGACAATTCTCTGTAGGTTAATCTTACCCTTTCTTACCCTATTTCAGTGATCTTCTTTGTATGTTTGAAAACAATAAAAAGTCGCCCTGATAGATCTCAGTATGTGTCCCTTTCATATATGTGATAGGTTCAGCTTGTTTTTTATCGCTTACTTTTACTAAAGTAGCTAAATAGTTAAAGTATATTATCTCAAGGCTCCCTTTTTTTATTTGTAAAAATCACTTTGACTGGCTATATGGCTGAACAGCCAATTCCAAAAATGGGACAATTTTTTTAAACGGATTTTATACTAAGCCAACTACATCGAAGTTCTGCGGAGAAAATTTTTACTTACAGACAAGTGGTGATACTAATAAAAACATCGCGATAGCAAAAAAATAGAACAAAACTCATCGATATTTCTTTGAAAGTTTTAGAAAATGTTATGGTTTTAATAACACTAAAATCTTGGACTGCCATTGTCTTTATTTGTTCATTGATTCACAACGTTCCGGTTAGTGTTAGTGATGTATCTCCAACCGCTTTCAAGTAATAACTAAAAACTATTCTTAAAAACTACGACTTATATACCAGAGATGAGTAAGGAGATTGCCGATGCCGTGTTATGAAAACGCAACGGAAAAAAGAGCACCCCGGCATGGTCAACTCCCGAACTAGATGAACTTTCTCCCCTCTTTGCCTGCTAAAATGGGTCTACATGGACGAGAAATAGAGACGAACCGCGGTCGCAGGTTCAATTCCCACTCGGGAACACTTTTTAAAAATATTTTCAATAAAATTACAATTTTATGCAATCGTAAAATGTACATTTTTAATAAATAACTTTTTATTAACGTGAAAATTGAGTGTCTCTGTCGGTGCGTCTTCCGTTCTCGTCCATGTAGACGCACTTCAGCAGGATGAGAGGGGAGAAAGTGCGTCTAGTTTGGCGCTTGACCAGACAAGAGTCTAGCGACAGCAAATTCTACTTTGATTTCGGCAGTTTTCGGCAGCAGTCGTTGATAGTCGCTTGGTACTTGTCATGCGATGTTGCAGGTTGGTTCGTTGGTTTGTTTAAACTTTGGTTTTGTCGAGAGATAACAGTTTCTTTTGTGATTTGAGTTTTATTATCGAGTGTGTGAATGATTTTTTTTTGTTTATGTATTATTACTAAATAGTTGACACTAACAATTTTATTATAATCGAGTTCGTTTATAACTTGAAAGACATTTGTGTTTCCTGTTTATTTGCAGGACATTTTCTATAAGCAGTTATGTACCCTATTGCAAGAAACAGATGAGAAAGCATTTGTTGTGATGCTTGAGAGTTTTTTAGAATCACTGCTAACCGATTCCAAGACCCAGGAATACTATGAGTATTCCCTTAAAAATTATAAAAATAATTCAAAATATTGGGCTTATTGTCATAAAATACAAAGCGGTTTAAATACAAATATGCATATTGAGCGTATGCATAGAACGATTAAGTATCTATATTTAAAGGAAAAGCATACAAATAGACTCGATAAAGCAATATCTGCTATAATAAAATTTGTCAGGGATAAACTTTTTGATGAGGTTATTATAATACACAAAGGAAAACATTGTTCAAAAATTAGAAATATTAGATCAAGGCATAAAAGACTGACAGTTTAAGTTAACTCTATACTAGTCCATGACGAAGGATGGCAAATACTCTCATCAACTGGATTTTTTTTTATTATATTCATGAAGAAAACAGAAATTGTAAGTGCAAATTAATTTGTATTGACTGCAACATATGCTTTCACAGATACTCATGTACTTGCCTGGACTGCAGTATAAAGTGGAATATGTGTAAACATGCTCATTTACTGTCAAGATACCTTAAGACACTTGCTTCAGCCAAAGAAGATATAACTGAAAATCCCTTTTTTATGTGGGATCCACTAGCATGGGCAAGATGCAAAATTTTAAAACGTGTGTAGGGTTGCTTATTGGTGAAGTGGTTTATTGGCTGTGGCAATTAATACTTTAGTAATGTGGAAATATTTTTTTTAAATACAAGTAATCCACGAGAACTTGGCAACAACGCAAAATCTTTCTTAAACAGTATCAGGATTACTCGCATGCGAAATTAAAGTAGAATTTTCTGTCGGTAGACTCTTGTCTCGACCAGTGCCAGGGCGCTAGCTCGTGGCAGCATTCGGTAATACACTTCGCTCCATTGCCATCGGCAATCTCCCTACTCATCTTTGTATATACTATCCGTTGTTCACCGAAGCTTGACCCATTTTTCACGGTTCAGCAACGGCTGCCAGATATTCGGATATTCGGAATGTCGACACTAGGTTTGCTAAACACATTTTGGTTGTTTCCAATTATTACTTTAAATTTTTTCTTCCAGTGAGTTTCTTTATGAATAATTTTTGCTTCCGATCATTGTATGCGGTGTTGTTTTGACCATGCGTATTGGGCAATCCCTGATTTCGACGTTTCACCTCGTTCCGTATGTTTTTTGTGTTCTTTAACTCTAATTTCAAGTGATATTTTTGTTTCCCCGATGTATACCTTACCACATTTACAGGGAATTTGGTAGAT
>JAHBCN010003096.1:79699-137533 GCA_019359885.1 Listronotus oregonensis | reverse complement strand
GGTCGGAAGCAAAAAATCATTCATAAAGAAACCCACTGGAAGAAAAATAAATTTAAAGAAGCTGTAATAATTGCAAACAATCAAAATGTATTTAGCAAACCTAGTGTAGACATTATGAATATCTGGCTGCCGTTGCTGAACCGTGACAAGTCGGTCAAGCTTCGGTGAACAACGGATAGTATATAAGGTCGTAGCTTTTAAGAATAGTTTTAGTTATCACTTGAAAACGGTTGGAGATACATCACTAACCGAAACGTTGTGTATCAATTAACAAATAAAGACAATGGAAGTCCAAGATTTTAGTGTTATTGGAGGCCGTTAAGTTTCGAAACCAAAACGTTGTATTTTTAACGTAACTACGATTTTGTTAAGTTGAAAGAAATATAACGAAACTATTAGGTTTAAGGCGCTGTTATTGTTTCAAGATAATTAACGTAACAAAGGAACAAGAAAACATAAATGTAACGTAATCAGGATGATTTTTTGCTTAGTGGGAAGTATACGCGCTTGTCAAGTCATAGCAAGCGTCCACAAGCACAAAGGTGTAAACGGGGGTGTTTGGCTTCGCTTGTGTGTGCTTGTCGACCTGCCGGGTGGCGTATTGGCATTGTCTTCTATAGCTCGACGCAACCTTTGGAAAATGTATGGCAAATCATGAAAGGCAATGTCCCAATGATTTGCTCATAAAAGGATGGAAATTCTTTCCTGCGTTAGACAACACGTAATAAATATGGAAGGGTTAAAAATATATATATTGAAGCGTCTAACGGCCGAGTGATGATCGCGTTGTTAAATTTAGCAATGGACTTAGCAATTGTTAAAAGTTAACAACGGTTTAGAATGTTTAACAAAACGTCATTGTCAGTGTGTCATATATATAGAAATTATTTTTATGTTTGGGTTTTATTAAAAGTCCTTTTACAGGAACTAAATAATTAAATAATTTTAAAGCAAAATGCAGGTGCTGTGTGAATGTTAGTAACTAATTTAGCTTTATTGTAAAGAAAAGGGAAAACATTCAGCAATCTCTTAACGACATAAGAATAATCATCAGCGGTGATAAAGCCAATTTTTTTAAATCTTAAAGCATTTTAAAATTTTTTTCTCCAAATTTTAAAAGCATTTTATCCCTGTCTGCATTTTCCAAGCGTGCTAAAAGCCCATAAGGTGTTTTTACAGTTTAATGGATTTCTTGCAATTTTTTTCCAGTTTAAAATTTATTTTCGCAATGAGTTTTGACAATAATTGATTGATTGAGTTTTATTTCAGTATAAAAATGACGGAGTTGGAACGCGCAAAGGGTTTTTGCTTTTTCTCGGAATCGAAATGACCGTTCGGAAACAGTTTACAAAGGATCACAAGTTTGGTGGGTAAAGGGATTGTAATATACCGTCACCCATCAGTTGAAATAGGTTTATTTGACTGGCTTGTAGTGACCGTATAATAAACGGTATTTTGCGGGTTGGAACAAACCTCATGACACAGTCATTAAGCCAAGATCCGAGCGACCAAGGGAAGCAGTTCTAATGCTTGGCAGAATTTAAGGTTGAAAGTAAGAAAAAGAACTATTGATAAGCGAATCACTGAGTGGGAAAGCGTCGGCTGCTCTGTCCTGAGGCTTAGTTGTAGTAGATCTCAACCAATCCTTGTTGTGGATATTTTACTTACCAGAAACCTTTTTTTTTTGGCAGAGGGAAACAGGGGAATAAAATGATCAACTTTTATTGAGATAAAGTCAAAGAACTCAGTGTAGGAATTAATATTATGGGGACCAGTAAATACAGCAGATAAATCTGACAGAAGACCTAAAGCTAAATTTAGGGCAAAGGATGCCGGTACTACTAGATTTGAGGTTCGCAATAATCTAGCACAAGCTAGATTATTGCGAACTTGTGTACATACACTATCGTGGAGGCAAAAGGATCAATAAAGTTCATGCCCTGGAAAAAAAGGTAGTTGGTTAAAGATTTGAAACTAACGGTGGACACCCAGGAACACCTCTCACCCGGAAATCGAACTGAAGGTTATTTCACCTCCAGTATACTTTATTCTCGGGTAGGCCATCATTCTTATCATTTCTAAGATGGCTAAAGAGAAGAAGAAAGGACAAAAAAGAGGAGAAAGAAAACGTTTTGACAAATCAAACTTATGAACAGGTTTTGAAGAAATTAATTTAGGTTTTTCTAATAAAATGTTTACATTACATTCCCTAAAAAATATTTTTTTAATTTAGGTGAGCCATGGAGAGATATTAGAAAAAAACTAACGCCTACATTTACTTCTGGAAAAATGAAGATGATGTTTGAAACTTTATTAGAAAAAACAACTGGATTGGGTGAATTAGCTGGTGAGATGGCTAAAACTAGGGAACCAGTAAATATTAAAGCAGTTTTAGGAAGATTTACAACCGATGTTATAGGTATGACTAATCGACTATATTACTATTTTTTTGAGTTTGGTATAAACAGTTTTCTGGTATTTCTTTTTACAATTTTGCTTAATTTTTCTTTTCAACAACCCTCGGTATTTACACGTTTTAATAGAAACATTGCACTGAGTTATAATTTTATAACAAAAAAAAATTAAAATATAAAGTTAGGGACATGTACAATTTTAAAATACTTTTTCTTCAAAATAAAAATCTGATTTATTACTTTAAAAGCCCGTATGTAGTGCTCTAAATGGTGAGTACTTATATACTACCTATTATCTTGTACACCAGCTTTACATAGAAAGTGCGTATTAAATGTTTAAAAAATAAATTATTATTTAAAAATTTTTGACTTTGTTTTAGACACGGGTATAATCAAACAAGACTACAATTTGGGAAACAGGTCAAACTTATTTTCTACAATCTAAAAACACTACCATGGGCTATATGCTAAGCGGCCGATCATATATTTTATGGTACCGAATAATAATTAAATATTGTTCTAAAAGTAAGATTTTTTCTTTTTTTTTTTAAATTTATACATATATTATTGTAGGTAGTTGTGGGTTTGGACTAGAATGCAACTCTCTCAAAAATCCGGACTCAGAATTTTTAAAACATGGAAGAATGATTTTTGACCCACCAGAAAAGAAAGAAAACTACTGGGGATTATTTCTTAGAGCATTAAACATTAGAAGAAGCAGAAAGAATTTAAATCCCGTGGAAGCATTCTTTAAAAAGGTTGTAACGGAGACAATCGATTATAGAGAAAAGAACAAATTGTATAGGTAAAAATTGATTTAAACTAGTCAATATTTTAATCATAACATCAAAAAATTCAAAATTAATAAATCTATATTATCTCAGATTTGAATAAAAACAATATAATGTGGATAACCAGCCCTCATGTTGATTTGTTTTGTGACTTGTGACTCCTATTAATTATACATTTAGTCCAGGAAATGAACCGTTTTGCCCAGCAATTTTTTTTTTAAATGCGTAGAATGACTTGAAATTTTAACAGTAGGTAGGGAATAGTGCAAGGATCAAAATCTATATGATGCCGAAGGGCGCCTTTACCTTAGGGATGGTTGCCAAACCATCTCGGGGGTGGAATTTTTATATATTTTGACCACAAGAATCGATATAAAAATAATTTTTAAGCAAAAAATGTTCTATGCATTTTTTTGTAAAATGCATATTTTTTGGAGTTATTCGCGATCAAAAGTCGAAATTTTTTGTCGATAAAATCAACGTTTTTAATCGTTTTTTTGCAAATAACTCGTTTTTAATCGTTTTTTTGCAAATAACTCGAAAAGTATGCATTTTATCAAAAAAAAAAAAAACTGTAAATAACATAATTGTAGCTTTTAAAAAAACTAATAAAATGGTTTTTTGTAATTGCTGTGGGACCAATACAAACCAAGTTGTAGTTTGTTAAAGGTCAGCTGTTATTCATCAAACACAAAATTTCTGAATTTTAAACGGCAAATAACGCAAAATCTACGTATTTTCCAAGGAAAACTAATAATAACTTTTTTAAAGCATTTGCAAAGACCTTTCTATATATCATAAAAATTGAGTAAGTTGTGATTATAATAAGGTTAGACCAAAATGTTTGCAAAAATCTTCGAAAACAACCCCCTAATTAAAAATGAGTCATAGCCCTGCTTCAGTTCTTTTTATCTATGTATCATAAAGACATTCTAAAATTTTAACCGATTTCTATTGCTTAATTTTGAAGAAAATGGAGCTGCAAGTGAAAATCATATTTCAGAATTTTAATAAAAAATTACCTTTTCTTCAAAATCTAAGGAAGATAGGTTAAAATTACTAATGTTTAAAAGGGGTGTGTATAGACGACTACTACCTTGTTTCAGCCCTTTAAACTAATCCCTTTAAAAAAGTTAGGGTTTTAACTAGTTTCTATATAATAGAACCTTATAGCTCTTGAAAGAACCAACAAAATAGTTTTTCAAAGAACTTTTTATCAGAAAAACTATACGAGTTATGCTTAAAAAACCAATTATTGGACCATACTTGGGTTAGCTTTTAAGGGTTGAAATACTTCAACTTATATTTCAAAGATTAAACATTTATTATTCAACTTATTTAAGCCAAGTTTTACTTGATTTTGGCTTTAATATAAAAGTCTAGTGAGTTTTAAAGATTTTAGTAATAAGGGATAGTTTTCACCCCCTAAATAATAAAAAAAGCGCTCACCGGCGTAAGGCACGCTTTAAGGGTGGGTCGAACTTAATTCTAACTTTTTATGCTATTCGATGCATTTTTAAAAAATCCGCGGTTTTGTACCATTTCTTGCATTGTAATTTTGTAAGGGTATAGCTTTTTGAGGATTAAAAAAATTCTAAATTAAATTAGTAGTACTTTTGAGCGGTCACATTTTTTAATTAAAACTCTGTAACAATATGTAAATTTTTCTAGGGTAATTTTTTTTCCATTGACGTATATTAAATATGTTGTTATTTTTCAACTTATTTGATCCTAGTTTTATGTGACTTAAACTTTAATATGAAAGGTTTTTGCAATAAGGGGTAGTTTTTCCCTTTAAAAACTAAAGAGCGCACATTGACATATTATAGAGTTTAAAAAGGATGGTAAGTTAAGTTTAATCTCAAATTTTCATGCAAATTAAAAAAAATTGCCAGTTTTTGCACTTTTTTCAGCTTCGTTTCCTGGACTATTTAAAGATTATTCATTTTGTATTTCTGATTTCTCATTCTTTTAAGGTCATAGTCAACTGAAACTTTAATAAAATAGCGACGAAAACTTTTTTTTTTAACAGTTTTGAAAAGTTCGGTCTTTCGGGTTTCTGCTGCACTGAAGCAAAAACGCCATTTTTTATCTTTAGGAAAGCCTACGGCTTTGGTACCTTGGGTGCCGGGTTTATCTATATTTAATTTTCCTTAGTTTTGTCAGTAAATGTCCAAGTATCGAAGTACGCAAATTTTGCAATTCATGGTATTTTGTTTTTTGGACATTGCGGTATTGCATCGAGTTATTAACTTATTAGAGATCGAACGCTTTCAGAACAACACCGATACGTCACGGTTTTATATCAGTTTGCCATATGAGACCGTTACGTATCGGTGTTGTTCTTACAGCGTTCGATCTCTACTGAAATATTCCAAATTATTGCCTGAGTAATGTAATTTGGGCAGAACCTAAGTTTAACCTGAAATGCAAACCAAACAGCGGCACTCAGTGTACGTGGGCGACTACCTTACCGGTCACCTAAATAACTATTGACAGCACACGTTGGTAGTGCTCCTTTTTTAAGTAGTGTGCAAGTTCGTAAGAGTCAATAGACACAGTGCACTCAGTTAGGGCACAACTGTATATCCTGGGTCCTGCATCAAAGCGGTCCCTTAGGGTGTGTCGAACCACTAAACCAAGGAATATAATATGTGTAGAAATATTGTAATGGATTAGTCTTCTGGCATATTTAATTTTAAATTTAAAGAAATATTTTTTATTTTAAAAGCCCTGACAATTTATTCTGTTGTAGGAAAGACTTTATGCATTTAATGATTCAACTAAAAAACAGAGGAGTTATTACTGATGATGAACACATATTTGACAAAACTGACAAACCCGTAGCAGCAAACACTTTCAACGTCGATGAAATAACAGCACAATGTATACTTTTCTTTATTGCTGGGTAAGATAAGCATTATTAAGCAGATATGTCTAAAAAAATTGTATTATTTTTGGCAAAAAAATACTTTTTTTAACTACTTAAAAAAAAAGGGAGTAAAATTTTAAAATGGAGATAAATTGGTATCTTGAGGGTATAGTTTAAAAAGTGTAAAAAATTTAGCTGCTTCTGCTAATTAAGATTTCTTAAATAAAAAATTTCGGTATTATTATATTTGGTAGGTTGGCAACTTTGCCACTAACAAAAAAAAAGCTACCGTTTTTTTTTGTTAGCCGCAAAGTTGCTTAAAAGGAAATATTTGTTTTTTGTTATTTGTTCTAACTTACTCTTATACCTCTTTCTTTATTCCGTTTAAAAAATATTAAATTTTAATATTATTGGGACGTATAGATTATGTTTATCCCATCGATTAAACCAAAATATGTTATATGTTTAATAGGGTTTGTATTTAGACAAAAAAATTATATAATCTACCTATTTTAAGTTCAAACTGGTGGGTCGATTAGATAAAATTTCAGGAGTCATTCACAAAATTGCAGAGTTTAATTCTTTAGATACTTACAGAGAAATAAAAGCTTTTCTGATCGAATTAACTTTTTATTAATAATTTTAATGGCAAACAATATTATTTACATTGAATTTATTATTATTATTATAGATATGAAACATCGGCCACAACGATGACGTTTGCTCTGCTGGAATTGGCGCAACATCAAGATATTCAGAAAAAGGTAAGAGAAGAAGCGAACACGGTATTAAAGAAATACAATGAGAAAATGACATATGAGGCTATGATGGAACTGACATATGCAGAAAAGGTTATCCAAGGTAATAGTTTTTTTTTTATTTTGAAGAGGTGACACTGTAATATACCTGTATAGGATATGTTTATTGTTATATGGTGTAAAAAAAATTAACTTGGTATTCAAGTTCCGTTTTTTTTGTTGACCAAATAAATTGCAGAAAGTGAGAGCTCGGCCTTTTTTTGCATATATCGTCTGACGGAAAAAAAGTAACAGAATTTAAGAACCAGAGATTTGAGAAAAGAGCGGAAGAAAATCTGAGATTTACATGGTGTTACTACCACCTATCACCCAAAAAATATTTGTTTACGCCAAATAGGGAATGGTTGACCCTATTGATGGCACAATATTATTTTAATTTTAAGCTTAAAAACACATTTTTATGTATTTTGTTGGCTTTCGTTATTTTTCCTGCGTTCCAAACGTATTCACTGCGTTTTATCTGAAGCTCGGGGTGTGCTCTGTTGCGTTCATGTTGTCATGAGGAGGATAACCCTTGCGCGCCCGACTTGCTCGGTGTCCAAAAATTGAGATATTATAGTCGGGTAAACGTAAATTGATACTATTGACAGATGCTGATAAATGTACATATTTTACCTATTCTGCGTATTACAAATTTTGTTCCATGCTTTACTGTGTTAATTTTGCAACCTATTGCTTAAACACACACATGTAAAATAACAGTTAGGTAAAAGGTTACATTCTTGGTCAGTTCTTTATTCTTTATCGCGTTTGAATTATCCCTAGTGCCCTGTTGATCATGTCCCCTGCTCAATACCTGCCCTGCCTGCTCTACCGAGCATCAAAGCAAGCTCAGCTATAGAGTTATGTCGTTTTCTTTCACTTTAATCAGTAGGTTAATTGAAACCTACACAAAAACAGTAACAATTACAAAAGAGTATTATAAAAATCCTTATTTGAATACCGTCAAATTTTATCTGAAATAGTCAATTTTTTTTACTAAAAAGAATATTAGTGCATCAGAGGCGGATTTGAGGTATTATTTATGTAACTTTTTCAGGGTAATTTCTTTCATATTTTATTTCATTTTCTGCATATACCTAGCTCAAAAACTGCATTTTTGGACTTATGTCATCTTTCTTTCGGCGTGATGATATGTTTTTAGTAAGTTACGGGTGTATTAAAATAGGTTATACGTTTTAAAGCAGTAATGCCATCGAGATGAGAAGTTCTCGTCGTTTTTCTTGATGTCTCTCAATTTTTACACACGAAATTGGACGCACAATGAGCGAAAAAATTATAAGCTTAACTTAAAATAACATTTTTAATTGAAATAAAAATAGTTTTCACTATGTATAATTAAAATAAGATAAAAAATAAATCTAACAACATTATAAGTAAATCTATTCTGCTTTAAAGAATGCGCTTACAAAGCGATGTCAAAACAGGTTAATGCCTTTCAAATACAAACTTGTTCGCTGTTGCGAAAAAACTCTGCCAGTGCTCATCCGTTACATATTAGAGGCCAAGTTCTGCAATACAAAGATCTATTAATCTTGTCGGCGTTACTTTTGAGAATAACCTCAACTGGCACAAACTCATCCATAGCTTCAGCAGCTTTAAAAAAGCTTGGATTTCTCTTTCGAGCCAGAAAGTATTTTTCTTCTTCCAATCTGTATACTCTGTATGTATTCCAAATCAGACCCTCTTTAGAATATTGTTCTGAGGAATGGCGTCTCCTACAACACTTATCATTCAGATTCCATTCAAAGAAGAGCTGTTCGTCTTATTAATGATCACACGCTTACACCTCTTGCCCACCGTCGAGCTGTGGGGGATCTGTCGCTCTTGTAAAGGTATTTTGACGGCTTCTGCTCAGAGGAGTTGGCCAGTATAATTCCTCCTCTAGCAGCTCCCAACAGAGCAACACGTAGTGCAACTTTTATGCATCCTTTTACAGTTTAACTAGGGAGGCCTCGAACTTCTTGCTTTCTTCGTTCCTAGAGTGTCCAGACTATGGAACCTGCAACCTGTAGAAGTTTTTTCTTCTCCTCCTAGTCTTCATATAATTAAGTCCCGTGTAAACAAGCTCCTTCTTACCACAGTTAAGACACCCACGGTACGTTAGTATTTAGGCCTCAGCCTTCGTGGATTGTCCAATGATAAAAAAAATGAAACTTGACGAGTCACATGACTTTCATCAAAAACAGCTTTTGGATTCTTGGGAACATTCTGCATTCAACGGTATCCCTTACGTCAACTTTTGACAGCCTAATTTTTTTCAGTAATTTTTTTGTTGTTGATATAGATCTTGTGTAAATTTTTAATTTTTTTTTAACTTGTAATTATTCTTTGTAGGTTGAGCTCATCTAATGACAAAACGCGATGAATTAATGCTTTTAACACTTACTGGGTGGTTTTTATTTTTGGTAAATTCCTCGGCATTAATAAAATATACATTTTTGACCCATTATGGCCCAAGGGTAAAAAAAATAGAAATAAATGCAGTCAAAATTTGACATGCGGGGTATCGTTGGATGCAGTTCACAGGAATTCAAAAATGTAAAAATATACAAGGTTTCTTATTTAAAAATAAAAAGTTGCAGCCGATTCCAGTGAAACCGGAAGTCGCGTGACTTTTAAAAAAACGTGAAGTTTGACATTATATGACATCCCCTGGTTTTATTCTTTTACATTGAAAAATGCAGGAAAAAAGGGGCTGAGCCAGCCTCCTGGATCACCCAGTATTTTTCATCTTATCTAATTCTACATACTCAATACTACTTTTAAATTCAATTAAGAATCTCATTTTATATACGCCCTTATTTTCTTATCGTTGTGCGTCAAAATCCTGGTCAAGGAAAGGAGAGATCTTGAGAGATTTACGGTGGCACCACTATCTTAAAGTTTAACATATAGATTTTTTTGCAAGTTGATCTATTTTAGAAACTCTTCGAAAATATCCACCAGTAGCAACTATTCCCAGGGTATGCACAAAAGATTATACAATCCCTGGTACTGACATCGTTATAAAGAAAGGTACTACAACATTTATTCCAGCTTGGGGAATTCACATGGACCCAGAATATTTTCCCAATCCAGAAAAGTTTGATCCAGATAGATTTAGTGAAGAAAATAAAAGCAATATTAGAGATTTTACCTATTTACCTTTTGGAGAAGGTCCTAGAATGTGTTTAGGTGAGTTTTAAGGAGATTATATATAAAGTTCTACCTAACAATCGTATGGGTAACCATCTTTACAAAATGTATAAAACAATGTTTTGAAGTATTTTCTTATCATTTAAATAACACTAAAATCTTGGACTTTTATTGTATTTATTTGTTAATAGATACACAACGTTAGTGATGTATCTTAAACCGTTTTCAAGTGATTACGTTGTCACTTGAGAACAGTTGGAGATATATCACTAATTGAAACGTTGTGTGTTGTGTATCAATTAACAAATAAAGACAACTGGAGTCCAAAATTTAAGTGTTATTAAAACCGTAATATTGTCTAACACTTTCATATTATCATTACTAAAAACTCTTACGTAAAATAAGGTGTCAAATGACGATCCAATAATTTCGGTCTCTTAAAGTACTGATATCTAAAATAAGACCAAGTTCTTTTTTGACTTGGCAAGTTTTTTACTGATCTGCCTGAATGATGTCTAGGCAATGCAGGGTTCTTTATTTTTTTTATACGAAAACTAAAAACAAGGTTAATACTTTGTGTTTATCATTTACATGTTAATTGTATAAATTATTTACATATATAAAGAATATAAATATTTGCCAACCAAATACCTTAAGTCTTCTAAGCGTCATTTTATATAAACGATAAAAAAAATTAAAAATAGTTGCAAATACGTTATTGTTCTTTCGCTCATCCTAATTCTCATACCTCTCAAAATTTTTGTTAACATGTTAAGATGAGTGTACTTCAGTTTCTTTTTCGGGTTACGTTTTTATTTGGCCTGTTCTTGTTTTGGTTTTATCTTATAGTAACTACAAGGTCTCGTAAATTTAATGCTACTGTAAATGAAAAATAAACAAAAATAAACTACGTAGATAAAGGTAAACTATGATGTACACTATTATAAAAATCAGTAGTAAGTGTTTGTGTGTTTTTTTATTTTTAATATTGCCTTTATTAGTTAATAAACAAAAACATTACTGTTTTTATTACACATTCACAGTTTACACTTTTCTATTTTTTTTTTTAATTCTTTAATTAGTCATGTCTTTTGCAGGGTTAAGGTTTGGCATGATGCAAAGCAAAGTAGGATTGGTTTCTCTGGTACGAAATTACAATTTCACATTGAACAGCAATACATCTTTTCCATTGAAAATGACAAGAGATTCCTTTATTACTGCAGTAGATGGAGACGTATGGTTAAATATTGAGAAAGTATAGAAGAGTAGAAATTTAGCACGTTTTTTTTTTTAATTTTTAGACTACCTATTTTAATAAAATAAATAATGATACTAATTTTAAATTTCGCAGAATAAATATATGTTTTTATTTCTTTCCTTATAAAACCTCTATACACGATGATCGGTAAGACCTAGTAACCAGTCACAGAAGGCTTGGTGAAATGGTGATCAGCAATCAGATTTCTAGGTTGCCACCAACAAAACCTTCCAAGGTCAAACCACTCCAAATTTATATTTGAAGAATCATAATCTTTATCTGGCACCACCAATAATAACCGTATTGTGCTTTCCATAGAGGATAGACTTTCTGAAACCGTTCAGAAAGTCTATCCTCTATTTTTAAGAAGTGTCTAAGCTTATTCCAGAAACAAAATCAGTCTACAGATGTTTAAGCCACCCACGGTACGTTAGTACTTAGGCGTCAGCCTTCGTGGACTGTCACAAGATAAAAAAAAAAGATGTAGGTCTACCGAGGCACTGCTTTATTTTATATTTTAGGAAATAATGTGATGTGGAATACTACCATTTTTTCTCTATGTTTTCAAGTAACAAGTTCGTAAAAAATATTTTCGCTAAAACAAACAAAAAACAATTTAAAAATAAGAATATATCTCTATTTAACGTATTTCCTTTAAAAATAATACACGCCACTGTGTGATAGTCTTAGTTTTTTTTTGCTTACAAAATCAGTTGTACACTTTTATTACTTATTAAACAAGGAAAACAACTGCCCCTCCTTATTTAAGCCAGGCATAGCAAATACGGGAGATCTTTAAGCTAAAATCCAATCAAAATTTAAGCATAAATGATATTACTGGCTTTTACGTAATGCATGTTCCTAAGACAAGTTTATTAATTAGTTATACGACAATGTATGTATAAATACTTAGCCTCAACATTAAAAAATGCATACTTTTATTTAACGTATTCCTTTTTAAAATTATAAATACTAGTTTTGCTGGTCTAGGGTTGCCAGATGATAATTTGATAAGGGAGGGCTGATGAGTCTAAAAGGGAGGACTTTCTTAAAAAAGGGAGGACATTTACAATTAAACCATATTTTTTTATCTAACTGTCTTTATTCTTATCATATTTAGCTGAGCTGCCAATTTTTGCAAGAAGATCTTAATTTTTTTTAACAAATAATTGTTAAAATCTTCACATGACATGTTTTTAAAGTTGTTTTGAAGAAGAATTAAAGATTTTACTTACTCCACACTTAGTCTATTTCTCTCTTTCCTCCACTGAGTAAGAAACACTCTTTCCACATTCGCCTTATGTCCGCTTATACAAAAATAAAGTTCGCAGATCCTAAGTTTTGAGAAACATTCAATGTTTTTAGCATTTTGAAGTAGATTGTCCACTGTTTATGTAACTTCAAATCATAATATTTGACATTAGGATCACCATGTGATTTCAATTTAAGAAATAAAATCAGATTACAAAACTGATCATGTAGTTTAACATGGTCAATCTCTACCTTTGGCGCTCAAGAACTCAATGCATGGAGCTAAATCGTCATATTTTAAGTTTTCGTTCTCCTTTAGCAACCTCATCCACTCTCTTTAAAGACGTATATTAAAAGGAGGACATGCGATAGGTAAGTGAGAACGGGAGAACAAAATATGGAAAAGGAGGACATGTCCTCCTTTTGGATACCATCTGGCAACCCTATGCAGGTCTCTCTCCTTTTTGTTTGCTCCAAAACCCAGTTTTTCACAGCTTTCATTACTTTTTATATAAAAAAAAATGTTTTCACACTTTTACATTCTGTTGAAACTACTGCTGCTTCTCAGAAACGTATGTTTCTAACTTAAATTGTATACTTAATTATAAGATGTCGCCTCGATCAATATTTTCCCAATACAGAAAAAAAAATAGTTTTCAAAAATAATAATATGACATTATTTAATGTATTTTATTTTAAAATAATGTTTTGTTAAATACTTTTTTCTAAAAATTAGTTTTTTACGCGCGATCTTTTAGATGTAAAGTCCTTGTATGTTTCTAGAGAAAGAGTGTAAATAAAAGATTTGGGTTCTTTAAACAAACATTAAAAACTGTTTTTATTATTTTTTTTTGTAAAAAATAACAATATACTACGATCCATACCCATGCTAAAAGCTATACAATAGATTACTTAGGTGACTACAAGTACCTTAAAATTTTCAATAATAAAAAAATGTTAACCTTGTACAAGCTAATAAAAAATAGGTGATTAGATTTTACTTCCTCATGTTATAAAAAACTTAGAAGTATGCAATACTAAAATTTAATTGCTTAACATTTTTTAATTTAATTTGTAATTTAAAATTGTATTTATTTTTAATCACTTATTTTATAAAATATTAAAAAATTATAATGTCTATAATACAGTTTTTTTTGTAAAATATTTTTATTGCGATATGCAGCAGTAATAATATGTTTATTGAATTTGGTAAATCATTATTTTTCGGTTGTACAAGCAATCGGTAAAAAAACCTTTAAATTAAAAAGAAATTATATTGTACTATAAACACTTAATTCTTTGCTAGTCTTAGTTAAGCATTTAAGCAAAAAGTGTAGAAATATCCACTCTTAATCATAGATCACTAATAGTAAAATCCTTAATATAAAAAGTGCAATATACTAACAACGGCCATATAAATAGTAATAAAATATGCAATGCCCCATGAAAGACCCCTTGCTGGTTGTGGAATAACTACGACTGCATAGACGATGGTATGAAGGATCCTGGAAATGGTAAACACTCGAAACAAAGTGGTGGCCATGAAGACAGATGGGTTAGTCAATATGTATGCATAACTGACCACGAAGAAAACCGTGATGTTTTCCAGATCGTTCAGGTGAGCCCTGGAGAAAAAAAAAAGAAAATAACATTTTCATTACTGCATAAAACAAACTTATATTCGAACATTCCATATAATAGCAAAAGATATTGACTAATAAGTAAGGTTAGCCATAGGATAGACAGGCTCAACTGCGATGTTACAGACGAAAGACACGAAGCAAATCTTATGGAACTTGGTGACCAGTGAGTATTTAAAAAAATTAACATGTTGGAACGTAGGTAAACTTAAACAATTTTTGTATTGACACAATCCTGATAACTATACGGGGTGAGCCAATAATTAAACTTAAAAATACGCTTGCCCTGTACCCGCAATACAATTATAATGACATTTATTATAAAGTTCCTTTGCTTATTATTTCCAAAATGTAATATTTTATCTTGCTATGAAATTAATAATTAAAAAAAAATGTATGTGACTGACAATTTGTATACAGGGATAAAAAAATGATCTAATGATTTGTTATTATTAGAATATATAGGCAAAAGTTAGGTCAAAACAAAAACATAAGGTGATCTTTAATTTATTGGTTTTTTGCACCAGGACCTTTTTTACTATTGAAATAAAGACTTTTAGATATACAGAGTTATTTGCATAATTTGCATCCATTTTTACTCAAAAGAAAATTACAGCTGTCATTTCCAAACCTAAACTTTGATAATATTGTATTTTCTATGTTAACTGTATTTTTTAATTTTTTATAGGCCAAATAGGATTAATTAAAAAACTTTAATCAATATCGCAATCATAAAATATTTTAACTTTAAAATTTTAAGTATTTAAATAATATTAATGATAATTTGTTGATTCACCCTGTAAAATGACATTATAAAATAATAAGTAGAGGATGTATATAAAGGTATTAAATTATTAAACAAAAAAAGAAAAAAACACATTTGG
Source organism: Listronotus oregonensis (assembly GCA_019359885.1). Classification (NCBI taxonomy): domain Eukaryota; kingdom Metazoa; phylum Arthropoda; class Insecta; order Coleoptera; family Curculionidae; genus Listronotus; species Listronotus oregonensis. Next base: position 122,467 of record JAHBCN010003096.1, on the reverse strand, counting down.
AATAATATTCCATTTATAGAAAAACAAAATATTAAATGTCACTTTCGGCGGGACTGCAGGGAATTGTTTTGCAAACAATAATTTTTACAAAAGCAATTTCTGACCCTGAATAAAAAGAATATGTTAAATGTTTTATATTTAAATAAAATCAATGTGTTTAGTAAAAAAATATATCTCGGAACAAATATTCACTTTACGTCCCCATATTTGATTATACCCATTTATTTTTTTCATAATAATTTATTAAGTATATGTTTTACCGCTTATACAAACTATCAATCCGGTTTTATTTTTTAATTATTAACTGATTACTAATTATTAACTGTACCCATTTATTTTTTTCATAATAATTTATTAAGTATATGTTTTACCGCTTATACAAACTATCAATCCGGTTTTATTTTTTAATTATTAACTGATTACTAATTATTAACTGATATAAAAATAAAACATTACACTTTGGAATAACTGTGCAGCAGAAAATTAATGTCGTTATAATAATACTGCAAGTACAGGTTGTCTTACCCTGTGGAGTTACCAGGTTTGTGCCAATACAAAAAATATTAGTCTTGACCTAGGTGGCAACATATTTAAAATATTGTAAAAATTTCACTGGTCAACAAGTTCCATAATACTTACGCCATGTCCTTTATGCTGCCAAATTTCTTCATAATTTTTTGTTAAGTAAAATTTGGCTGTTGGTACTTATACAAATTAGAATTTGTAGTTAAAAAGGACAAATAATTAAATTTTAATATTAAATAAATATGCCTAATAAAAAACATGCAAATTTAGTGTTTAATAGTGTTTTAAACAAAATAAAGTTTCAGTCGTAATTCTAGAGAACTGTACTTACTAGAATTTCGAAGACCAATATATAGAATAAAAACATTTAAATGAAGAAATGTATACATCTAGCTATTGGTTTTAGACATGAAACTTTAAGTCTGGGCATAATTTATAATTCAAATCAGGTATAAATTTTATCTGTTGTTATTTAAATAATGCATGTAATAAAAATTACGCTATATAGGATAAGGCCAAAATGCCATATTAAAAATCAAAAATAATGATTGTGCTTTGATGATTATTTCCCGAAAAGCATTTAAATATAAACCCAGGATGGTTTTAAAAACATAATTACCTTCTAACACGTTCGACATCTTCGCTAACTTTGACTTGTAGTTTTCTTGATTTGACATCTTCAGGATTAGCAAAAGCCTATAAAAAATATATAAATTTAGTAATGTTCAACTCAAAAATAAGTATACATATCTTAAAGGAAAAACTAGTTTTGTTTCATTTTTCAAAAATTATATGTTTTTTTATACCTGTGACATTGTAAGGCTCCAACTACCAGAATTCAATAACATAAAAATTATTCGATTATATTTCAAAACCTGTACATTCTTTCGTGTGGTATGGATTTTACCTGGTTATCGTTTAAGAGAGTTTCTATTTGCAATGTTGCAGTTCCTAACTTGTTTTATTAAGTGTTTTTTTTTAATTTAATTTTAACATTTTCTTTTTTTTTAAATATTATTATTTATAAATATATTACAATAAAAATGACTGTGCTTTATTATTTACTTTTCAATATACAAGCGAATACCGATTTCTCCTGCATATTTTTATTAAACTTGTAATGAATATAGAAAATAGAAATATACATATTTAAAATAGTTCACCATTTGGTCAAGAAATAATTAGCTCCATCACGCTGGAACCCGCTTTAAATAATATCTATTTATTTAAATTTTATTTTAAACCACAAACGATGTTTATGATTGTAGTAAACTCAATTTTTTTGTAGTTTTAATAATAAGACCGAAAAAATTATAAATACATTTCTGAGCAGTAATTATTGCAAATAATGGAGCTGCTACTAGTAAGATGTAGGTATACTCAATCGTTTGTAGTTTTTTGTAGTAACATTTTTTTTTACTCGATGCGAGTACACAAAATATTGCATATTACGAAACATAATGGAGATACAAAAAAGTGCGAAACGTCCTCAAAAACTACAAACGATGCTAATGAATGTAGTAAACTCTACTTTTTTGTAATTTTAATAATTAGACCAAAAAATTATAAATATATTTCTGAGCAGTAATTATTGCACATAATGTATTTAGTTGCTACTAGTGGGATGTATGCTTAATTGTTTGTAGTTTTTTGTAGTAACAATTTTTTTTAACCTGATGCGAGTACACAAAATATCGCATATTACGAAAAACAATGGAGGCACAAAAAAGTGCGACATGTACTCAAAAACTACAAACGATGCTAATGAATGTAGTAAACTCAACTTTTTTATAATTTAAATAATTAGACCAAAAAATTATAAATATATTTCTGAGCAGTAATTATTGCAAATAATGTAGTTGCTACTAGTGAGATGTATGCTCAATCGTTTGTAGTTTTTTGTAGTAACAAATATTTTTTATTTACTTGATGCGAGTACATAAAATATCGCATATTACGAAAAATAATGGAGGCATAAAAAGGTGCGACATGTACTCAAAAACTACAAACGATTGAGCATTAATCTCACTGGTAGCAATTACATTATTAGCAATAATTACTGCTCAGAAATGTATTTATAATTTTTACGGTCTAATTATTAAAACTACAAAAAAATTGACTTTACTACAATCATTAGCATCGTTTGTAGTTGAAAATAAAATTAAAAAAAATAGATATTTTTTAAAGCGGGTTCCAGCGTGATGGAGCTGAAATAATTTGGTTCTTTACAAAAGTAAACGTATAACCGATGTCTAACTCGAGAAATTGTGGCGGGCCTAAGTTTAGGTAACTCAAAGAGGTCATTTTCAAATACTAAAACAATTGCGGACAGAATTACCTAATCAAAATTTAAATTAGGCCTTAAAAATCAGGGTTTACTTTACGGAGACGAGTTTAAAGTGCAAATTGTAATTGGCCTTTTCTGTTTTTTGGGAGATTCGCTATGACAGCCTTCATAAAACGTTGGATAGGGCTGCCCTACTTCTTAATTACTTTTTTTGTTACTTGCAGAACTACTAGTTTTATAGTTAGTTACTGGCTATAAAGTGTCTTTCTAAAAATTAAAATGTTCTCAGGCAATATGGTAAAAATATTAGAATAAAGATTAGTTTATGAAAAACAAACAGACATAAAATTTTAAGAAATATATAGAACTTTAAAATATTTTCACATATTAGGATGTATTGAGTATAAATTACCGGGGAAAATAGTGCCAAAGGCCCAGCTGTAATTATATGGTAAAAAAATGTTAGTCAATTAAAGAAAAAAAAATAGATATAAAATTTAACGGAATATGTAGACATTTATAATATTGTCCCATAATGAAATGCACAGAGTAAAAATTACCAAGGAGAAGTTTTTTAAAGGTCCAGCTATTATATGGCAAAAATATAAAAAAGTAAGTAAGGGGTCGTCCATTAATCACGTGAGGCTCGAAGGGGGGGAAGGGGTTTGACAAAAATCACGAAATATCACAAAGAGGGAGGGGGTGCAGTGAGATATCACGTGTATTTATTTTGTCGTTGGACGCTTGATTTCTAAACAACCGAAAAGCGGCGTGTGAGCTCGACTCGCCATTGCCAGGCAACGATTCCCCTTTTTTTTACGGTCCTTATTTTTTCAGAAATGAATAAGATTAAACTTACCTGTAATTAAAGATAATATTTTAAGATTTTTAAGATACGTTGCATCGAAAAAAATAAACGTGATTTTGGGTAGGGGGGGTGGTTAGTCTTAAACCTCACCACATATCACCAGGGGGGAAAGGGGAGTTAAAAAATGCTAAAAAAACATCACGTGATTAATGGACCACCCCCAAAAAGTAGACATAAAATATATAAGAATTTAAAATCTATTTTCACACTAAACTGCACAGAATATAAATTACCTGGAAAAAGTTTGTCAGAGCTCCAGCTGTAATTTACAATTCTTTTTTATAAAGACTTTGGTTGTTCAATGGAAAGTATTGAGGGTAATACATACTTAAAAGCAATTGTGAACTTTTCGTGTTATAACCAGTTTTTGAAATTAAAATTAGTTAATAAAAATTAAGTAAAAAAAAATTGTAATTACATATTTTTAAACTCAACTCTGATATAAATGTTGTAATCAGTTATTTTTAATGTTATTAATTACAACTTTTTGTAATAAGTATACGCTACTGCTAACAAATCCTTAATAATTTTGCAACAAAAGCAAGGTTATAACGTCAAAATATATCTAGGTGGGCTTTAACACACAAAAATAAAATTACGTATGCAGTTATATACATGTAGTATAAGAGCCATTTCTTTATACATGCATTATTTCTTTTATTTTTTGCAAATTGGAAAATACATTATTTGAATCTTAACAATAATCTTGTTTTCACAGGGTGTACCAAATTTTTAGTTCGAAGTCTATTGACGTCACTCACTCGTCACTTTTTTCTGGTGTTAACACATGAGTAATAATATTTGGTACTCTAATTTGGTCCGTCTCAACTGGGATAGATCAAATATAACTTTCTTTGGTGTAAACATATCGGTCATTTTTGGTGGACTAAAGTGATAGCTTTCATATTTGACAGTTCGCGTTCCGCAGGGAAAACAGTAAATTGCAGTTAACCTACAAAATATTTTTGTTCTTTTTACGTTTTTTTATGGTTTTGCAGGTATTTTTCTGCAATTTTTTTCATAGTGTATTTATTCATATAAATTTAAAAGAAAAACATAGGCTGTCATTTTGGTACTAGAGTTAAACCTAAATTAAATTGATCCACAAATTAGGTTGGTGTAAACACCTGGGTATTAACAAAAATAAGTCCTTAATGTAGCCCACGGACCTAATTGATCATCACGGTGTAAACGAGGCTATTAACCTTAAAAGTTAGTATCTAGTTAGCTTGTTAGTTAGGAAGGTTAGTATAGTGGTAGCTCTATATATTTAATTGTAATTAAAAACATGTCAACCTACTTACTTTATTTTTATACCTTTGAACACCGGTTAGAATGGACATTACCAACATTTTTATAGCTAACACGCTTACGTAGAATAAATATAAACGTAGCAAAGGATTTTGTGGGTTAAATGATTCGTTTATTACTGCTTGGGCCATTTTAAAAATAGTTTTCTTCTTAACTAACTTGTAAATCTTTTATTCACTCTACAAACCACTTTAAACAAAGCTCTGACGAAGCAAATTTTAATAAACCAAAATGAAGTTATATTATTTTATTATTATTCTACACTCACTCAAGAAATAAAGATTAAAAGGTTATAATATAAATACGTGTCTCACGTACGACAAACAATACAAACTACCTGCATGATACTATTTAGTGATGGGATAATTCGAATTAAAAATAATCGATAATCCGATTATTGAAATAATCGCTATCATGCGATTATTCAGATTTAACTTGAATTACGAAAAATAACCTGATCCCACAGAATTGATTACGCGTCGCGAAAAAAATAACATGTAGGAATAACGAATAAGATTTAATATTTTAATAGTAAAGTATATATTTATGTAAATAGTAAATAGAGAGGACAACCTAATTATAAAAAAGGTAATTTTTAACTTACCGGGCTCACGGCCGATTTTATTAAAATTTTGTATACATGGGTTTTTGGGGCGTTTATCACGAATCTGAAGTCATATTTTGTCGGACTCTGCTAGTTTTTGAGTTATAACGCCCCACTCGAACCTAACCTCATATCTGCACAAACTCCTAAAATTCATCCTTCTTAAAACTGATTACACCCAAAATGGAAGATTTTATGGTAATATACTTTTTATTTTATACGATAAATTCAATTTTAACTTATTTTAACAATTATTTTTAATAAAAAAGCTCAACCAGCGCTACCCAAAAAATAATATTTTTACTTTTATAAATGTCAACAAAATTGTCTAGGTATTTTAAACAATTTTATGTTGGTACACCAGGCACCCGCGAAACAATTTAATGCGCTTAATTTTTAAATTTAAATCACGAAAAATAAAAATAATTCAAATTTATTCGCTTTATTATTTCGCGGGTCCCTGGCACACCAACATAAAACAGTCTAAAATCTCTAGACAATTTTGTTGACATTTATAAAAGTAAAAATAGTGTTTTTGGGAAGTGCTTGTTGTGCTTTTTTTATTAAAAATATTTGTTAAATGAAGGTGAAATTAAATTTATCTTATAAAATAATAAGTGTATTTCGATAAAATCTTCCATTTTGGGTGTAATCAGTTTTAAGAAGGAGAAATTTTAGGAAAGTTTTCCTGGTTAGGTTCGAGTGGGGCGTTATAACTTAAAAACCAGCAGAGTATGAAAAAATTTGACTTCAGATCCGTGATCAGCGTTTCAAACATCCCCGGTATACAAAATTTCAATAAAATCGGCCGTGGGCCCGGTAAGTAAAAAATTACCATAAAAAATTATGGCAAATGGAAAATTTACTTACTAAAATAATAATAATAATAATAATAATAATAATAATAATAATAATAATATATATTATACAGTGTCAAAAAAGTTCAGAATCCCCGTTGACGAATTATTAAGGGGATCCCGGACTTTTATGACAAACTGTATATAATATTTAGTGTTTGTGTTTAGTTACATCAGAATCGAGTTACATATTCATTTAGAAATCAACAATTTAAAATACAAACGAATAAAAAATAAAATAATTATATAATTCGAATTATCAATTAATCCGATTATTGAAATCATTCATAATTCAATAATTCGATTCTTAAAATAATCCGATTATGCCCATCACTAATACTATTACTCGAGAAGATAAACCCACGCGCACAGTCACCGCACAGTTCCTATTTGACCTCCGATTAGTGAAGTGCTCGCGATAAAAAAACTACATAGTTTTTTCCGGGAAGGCGGCTGAAGGAGCTGTATCAACAGCTTTTACCATCGGGGATCAAGAAGAAACTCAAGCCAAACGATGGTGTCCTTCTTCTGGGGCTAAGCGCTGTGAGCGATGATTCCTATATCTGTTTCTTTCTGGGAGCCCCACGCACGAGGAATTTTCCTAATGGCGGAAGATGGTTGCGCACTCATCAGGAAGGAGCAGTACTGACAGAAAACGGTTATGCGCGATACCAGTAGCAGTCTTCCTGGTCGGAACAACATTGTGCCTTTCATGACATTTGACATTGAAAAACTTTTGATTTTATAAAATTTTCGGGAATTCCTGGGGGCTTCGAGCCCGCATCCAGTTATTCCACTACAAAGCCCCGGAAAGCAGTCTGGAAAGGGGAGACCTGGCGGAACGTATTAAATTACAGGCCAATGGGGTTGTTTTAACCCCAAACATGTTAAGAAAGAAAGAAAGAACCCACGCGCATGAGATAAGCCTATCTCTCTCGCACGCCTGACGTCACTCGATGACAAATTTCCCCAGAAACAGCGAGTTTTAATATGGCGTTCCGATTTCGATTTAGATATTTGATGGTTTAAGTGTATAGTTTATTTATTTTTTAAAGCCAAACCCAGATTTTGTAACTTAGCGTAAGGAACTCGACCACATTTTTAACAATTTTAACGGGGAGTCATTAAAGTTGACTAAAAATTATTTAAAATCGCAAATGGATTTAGCCAAATCTGTATTTTAAAATTATAATGTTAAATAGAGATATTAAAAAAAAAACAAAGTAAGAAAGAGAAAAATGACGAAAATTATAAAATAGATTAATTAAATTTGGTTTTCTTGTGTAAATTTGTTAATTTTCTAAGTACTAATATATTCTTAAAAACATAAACAGAATTGTTAAACATTACAGTGCCATTTTCTTACCACCTCTACCCATAAGCAATATAAAAAATATAGACTATCCTTTATAGGTAGGTATGGCGCATAAAACTCAATAAAAATTTTAAAAATTGTCACAATACGCTGTGTCGCCGAGAGACTTTGGTGAATACTACGAAGGACCTATTTTTAACAGTTTGATTGTTGATTAATTAACCTTTTAAAAGACACGCACAAAGAACCCAAAATGCACTCACCTTTGACTTATAGAAGGTCTTCGCTGAGGGTGCACCCTTTTTATCTTTTTTCTTTGGCTGCGTGGTCTTGGATGTACCCGATGTCTCCGGTGTTCGGGGCACAACAATGGGAGATGATAACGATGATATTCACAAAAAAGCAGTAGCCGATTTTTCTGCGAAAGTGTCGTAGCGCTCTCGGTCAAAGCGCAGGATCAGGTGGATATGCACCGGAACCTTGTGCGTATGGAAATTAGCGCGCATATTTAAATTCGAAGGAATCAGTTTTAATTTAGGAAAATTAATAAACAAAATAAAATAAAATATATAACGCTTGGAAACGAGTGAGTTTCCAACATTCCACCCACCAAAAACATGATAATTTTTCTATTCTACTGTGGAGAAAAAATTGACTGTTCCAGTCAGAAAAAAAAAATTAACAATAAAACTCTTAACCAGACGTTAGGGTATAGCACTAAAATAAAACAAAAATTCAAAAAATTGATGAGCAAAAATGAGCCTTAGTACTCCGGTAAAGGGCAAACCTTTAGAACGGGACGTTGAAAGGTTCCCGATGGGGTCCTATGGGTCACAACACGTACCACCCCATCGTCACCAGGGTGAAGTTTTGTTACGCGTGCAAGAGCCCATTCTCTCGGAGGTTGCTGTTCGTTTTTTATTAAAACTAAGGTGTTCTCTTTATGTTAGGTATCGATGTTGTCCATTTAGAACGAGTTTGCAGTGTATGCAGATATTCTTGAGCCCACCTTTCCAGAAATCTCCTTGCATCTGCTGTAAAAGTTGCCAGCGGTTGAGGCGATTGAGGGGAATCTCAGATAAATCAGGTTCTGGGAAAGAGGTGATTGGTTCACAGGTCAGAAAATGGCCTGGTGTAAGTGGGGTAAAATCGTTAGGATCCTCGCTAATAGGACACAAGGGTCGAGAATTTAGGAGGCTTTCTATGCCGGTGAGAAGTGTGTAGAACTCTTCGTAAGACATAAGCTGATCGCCGATGACACGATAAAGATGCGTTTTGACCGCCTTTACTCCGGCTTCACTGAGACCATTAAAATGGGGTGCACCGGGCGGATTAAAGTGCCACTTGATAGATAGTTTTGAAGCAGATGCTTCTGCTAGCAACAAAAGTTCACGGGAAGCTCCTTTGTAGTTGGTCCCTTGATCGGAATAAAGATGAGAGACTCTACCTCGCCTTGCCATAAATCTTCGCAAACTAGCCAGAAACGAGTCGCTAGTTAGATCTGAAACCAGCTCTAAGTGTATGGCTTTTGTAGCTACACAAACAAAGAGAGATATATACGCTTTGCTTGAAGCTTAAGCGCCTCTTTGCCTCTTTGAGGTTAGGATTTTGAACGGACCACAATAGTCGAGAGCCACTTTTGAAAAGGCCTTAAGTTGGGATATGCGGTAATGAGGCAAATCAGCCATAGGAGGGGCATACGATTGAGGTCTAGAGCGAAAGCATTTTATACATTTAGAGAGGCAGCGATAAATTGAAACTTGCGAGGGGAAAGAATCCAAAAGGTTTGTATGATTAGATTATGTAACGTCTTTAAACCTGGATGAAAATTGTCTTTATGATATTGCTCAATTATAAGTTCGGTAAACCTGTGTTTTTGAGGCAATAAGATAGGGTGTTTTGCATCTAACGATAGGGTTGATTTTCTTAGTCTACCACCCACCCTGAGAATACCTACCTCGTCAATAAAGGGTGCTAATTTTCGAAAGGGTTTAGGAAGGGTGTCATTTTTCTTACAAATATGAAGTATGTCGGAGAAGCACTCCTTTTGAACGGCTTTAACTATAATTAGTAAGGCATTGAGTTTCTCAGAGGGGAGCAAAACAGTCGATTCAAATGTCCTTTTTTTGACACGGAGATCGATGAATCTGATAAGATATGTTATGACATTCTGAATCTTGGGTAGAGACGAAAATCTGAAAAGAAGTGTAGAAATAAAATTGGGAGTGTTGACTTGAACATGACAACAAACAGTCTTTTCCTCAGCTGAGGCTTCTGGAAGCTTATCGAGAATGGCAGGTTGTTCAGGCCAGCTGTCATAATTTTGAGTTAGAAACTCAGGGCCATGCCACCATAAGGGATGTTCAAGAAGCTCTAGGGGAGTGATACCTCTAGAGGCGCAGTCAGCTGGATTAAGATATGTAGGCACATATTTCCAAGACTGAATGGGAATGATTTCTTGTATGTGAGCTACTCGATTGGCCACGAAAGTTTTCCAACGATGTGGAGAGTCAGTCAACCAAGCTAAAGCCACTTGAGAGTCTGACCAAGCATAGATTTTATCAAAAGTAAGAATATTACCATAAGATTCTTTAACAAAATGCAAAAGATTGCTAAGGAGATAGGCAGAACAAAGTTCTAGTCGGGCTACAGATTGGGTTTTAAGAGGAGCTACCTTGGATTTAGCCATAACTAGACACGTTTTAATATCACCAGAAAAAATGATGAAACGAAAATAAATACAGGAGCCATACCCAATTGTACTGGCATCACAGAAAGCATGTATTTCTAATTTAGAATATTTGTCATTGATAAGTAGGCGAGGAAGCTGAATTTTTGAAATTTCAGGAAGTTCATGTTTAAAACGTTCCCATGTATCAACAACTGATTCAGGAGCTAATTCATCCCAATCTCGTTTGGAAAGGAAGATCTGTTGCAAGATATGCTTTGCAAGTAGAACCATTGGTGCTAGGTAGCCTTGAACATCGAAGATTCTAGCAATCTGACTAAGAACATTTCTTTTCGTGCAGTTAGCTTCAATGGGAGAACAAGAGTATGTGAAACAGTCAAGATTAGGGTTCCACTGAAGGCCTAGAACCTTCACATAACTTGGACCTTCAGCGTCAAAACTGACTTGTGTATGAGAGCTAGGAACAGCTGATAAGAGGGCAGGATGATTGCTCGCCCATTTTCTTAATTCAAAGCAACCTTTTTTAAGTAGAGATATCAAATCTGCTTGTAGCTGTGAGGCTGAGTCTACTGAGTCAGCTCCGCTGACGCAGTCATCGACGTAAACTGACTCTTGGAGAACCTTGGATGCGCCAGGATAATTTTCTTGTTCAATGATAGCCAACTCTTTGATTGTTCGTAGAGCCAAATATGGGGCGGAAGAAACACCAAAAGTTACCCTGTCAAGAGTGTATTCTTTGACTGGTTCTGATCTAGAAAAACGCCACAGAAAGCGCTGATAGTCCCTATGTTCATGGGTGACTATAATCTGATTATACATAAGACGAATGTCTGCAATAAAACAAATAGGGTATGTACGAAATTTTAATAAAATGGATGACAAGTCTTGATGTAGCTTTGGGCCTGGAAAAAGGGTTTGATTAAGACTAACACCTTTTGAACCACAAGCACTGGCATCAAAAACTACCCTTATTTTTGTGGACTTACTCTCAGGTTTTACAACACAGTGGTGTGGTAAATAATATGCTGATGAAGAGCAGTAATCTGAGGGAGATACTCAGATATGAAGTTTTGATCAAGATACTCTTTTATAAAATTAGAAAATGAGAGATGAAGATCTGGATTTTTGTGAAGCCGAGTCTCTAGGTACATGAATCTACGAAGAGCCTGTGTATGCGTGTCGCCAAAATCAAGATTATTGTGTTTAAATAGAAGAGATACAACAAATCTTCCTGATAATTCACGAGAAGTTGTTTTCTTATAAATTTCTTCACATTTTATTTCATCGGGTGATAAAGTGTTCCGAAGCGACTTCCCAAAATCTCTGTAGAAGCATGTCTATTTGAGGCTCCAATGAAACATGACAACTAAGAAGAGAAGAATTTGTACTACAAGTATATGCCCTACCTTGTAAAATCCAGCCAAATACAGTTTCTAATGCTACTGGCTGATTTTGATTACCAAAGACCCGTCCATTTCCTAGCATGTAGGGTACCAAATCTGCACTGAGTAAAAGATCTATTGGACCAGGGGTGTGAAGCTTGCTGTCAGCTAAAGGCAGACCTTGGATGTATGATAAACTTGAAATGTCCACAGAAGTCCTAGGATGATTTGTGCTTACAGTAGGCAAAAGTATAGCTTCAAATGTAAAGGTAGGCTCAGGTTTATTTTTTGGTTTAATAAAACAATGTGTAATGCCTCGGGCAATGGAGGTTATACCATTAACGCCTTGAATTGGAATCGAACAGTGTCGTCTTTTCAAACCTAGCCTGTTTACACATGGCTCAGAAATCAATGTGACCATGCTTGCCGAGTCAAAGAGAACACGGATGGTGTGAAAATTACCTTGAAAATCTCTTATGTCTACTTCGGCAGTGGGCAATAGGCATGTGAAACTTATACTGTATGATGAGCATGCATTCACTTGAGGAGGTTGGTTAAGCTGAGTCGCTGATTGTGATGTTGAAATCTGAATAGCGGATTGGTTAACTGCTGGCTGCAGCGACTGTATACCTAAGTGGTTGACTGAGTGATTAGCTGAGTATGTATCTGAGTTGTGAGCTGAGTTGTTAGCTGTAGCTGGTGGCTGCATACCTTTAGGTTGATAAAAATTATTTTTTGACACAGAATGTGTGTTTACAGAATATGACGATTGTTCCACATTAGATTGACCATTAGAGGAAGCTGTAGCTGTAGCTGAAGGCCTGTTAACATGGATCGTGGTATGATGAGCTAAATTACATATTTTGCATGTCATGGACACTGGACACGGTTTATTTTGATGTGATCTTAAACAATTGCCACACAGACTATGTTGTTTGACAAGGTTTAAACTTTCATTAGGTGATTTTGACAGAAATAAATGACATCAAAAAAGCCCATGAGTGGACGGACACAAAATGCATTTTTGTTTATAAAAAGGTTGAGTGACGTCACCTGTGTTAGTATTGTATGAAGCAGGGGCATTCTTTTTGTATGACCCCGAAGAAAAATTATGGTTTTTAAGTTTTTCTTGATTTGTAGGTTTTAAATAAGAAGGTATGATATCCTGAACTGCTTCAAAAGCCTTGCACCTATTTGTTAAAAATGTTTTAAGATTTTCGTATGTGGGCATCTCAATTCTGACATGTTCTTGTTCAAAATCTTGACGAGATTTAATATCAATTTTTTTGTACAAAATATTAAAAATCAAAAAATCCCATTCTTCAACTTTGAACTTTAGAGCTTTAAGGGCTGCTAAGTTTTCAAAAAAAGTATCAAGGAGGTGTCGTAGTTTTTTAGAACTTGAATTTTTAACAGGGGGGCCTCATAAATAGCGTTAAAATAAGATGTGGCTAGTTTACGTTTATTCTGATACCTTTCTGTTAGAATGTTATAAGCTATCATGTAATTAGCTTCAGATAAAACAAGATTTTTTAAAAGTTTAAAAGGTTCCCCAGTTAAAATTGTCATAAGATATCTGAATTTTTCCACATTTGATATTTCTGTATTTGAATGTACAAGGCTGTTGTAGAGTTCATAAAACGTAGGCCACATTTTTAGGTTTCCATCAAATGTAGGGATCGAAATATCCAACTTAAGAGTGGGTCTGTTCACACTTGACGAGGCCGAGGGGGTTTGACTGTTGTTCAACCTAGGAGAAACTGAAGGGAATAAAGAAAGCTCATACTTTTTTGCTCGAATGCCATACAAATATGTGTCAGCTTGGGCTCTGACAGCGTCATGTGTAGCAAATTCCTCATCGGAGATTAAAGAAATTATTTTATTTTGAATTTCCTGAAAATCATCTTGAAGAGTATCCAAATACTCTACTCTAGCAGCAAAATTTTTTTCATAAAATGGATCAGTTGTGTTTTTTGTCCCATAATTATAAACTTCCTCTAATCTCGCTAAGGCAGTTTTGCGTTTTAAGATTAATGTATCGATTGTGTCAGTTTTACTCATTTTTTAAAAAATAGTACTTATATTTTTTACAAGAATTGTATGTTTTGTGTGTATTTATGTGCAGAAATGCAGGTTAATTTAAGTAAAACTCACCGAATTTGCTACAAAACCACTATAAGCACTTTAAGCACTCCACATAATCTATACAACACCCTTACGAGTAGTTATTTTATTTAATTCTTTATAAAATTACCGATTTTCGAATGTAAACAAACGTATTAAAGGTTATTTTCACCACGAACAAAACACGACTAAAATACCATCACTGATACCATATACCATGTGTTTTTGTGGCTGGAATGCAATATCACTAGGGTGACCTTACCGACCATACGCTTCCATGCGTTAGAGAGAGACTAACCTAATCCGATTAGTTGGATGAGTTTAGGTTAGTTGCTATGAGAACGAATATATAAAAATCGCCGGCTCCTATCATCCGGTTCGATAGGGCCAAAAATGTCGCCGAGAGACTTTGGTGAATACTACGAAGGACCTATTTTTAACAGTTTGATTGTTGATTAATTAACCTTTTAAAAGACACGCACAAAGAACCCAAAATGCACTCACCTTTGACTTATAGAAGGTCTTCGCTGAGGGTGCACCCTTTTTATCTTTTTTCTTTGGCTGCGTGGTCTTGGATGTACCCGATGTCTCCGGTGTTCGGGGCACAACAATGGGAGATGATAACGATGATATTCACAAAAAAGCAGTAGCCGATGGGCTGTAATTATTAATTATTGTTTTTTACACAACGTGACCGTTGGCCGTTGACCGTTGCCGAATTTTCTGCGAAAGTGTCGTAGCGCTCTCGGTCAAAGCGCAGGATCAGGTGGATATGCACCGGAACCTTGTGCGTATGGAAATTAGCGCGCATATTTAAATTCGAAGGAATCAGTTTTAATTTAGGAAAATTAATAAACAAAATAAAATAGAATATATAACGCTTGGAAACGAGTGAGTTTCCAACACGCTGTATATTAATCCTCTACTTTTGTTTTATTTTTTTTTTGCAACATAACAAAATATGATATAAATGATATTTTTCTACAGAAGTATTAGTCTAAAGTAGGTAACTAAATTTATTTAAATAAAAACCATAAATCATTTTTTGCGCTATAAAGTGTTATTAGTTTATTATTAATTAAAAATCCTTTAGACTTTTATATTGCATATGTTTAAATTAAAATACTTTAAATAATTATAATCGTTTGTTGTTCGTTTTATAAACCTTAATCAATGTCAAACGGGCATTTATATTATTTATTCTATACCTTATTTTTAAAGGCTTATTATCATAGCACGGATCCTAAATCCCAAATGCAATTAAGGAAATATCTTACATACTATTATAATAACCATAGAGTATCTCATACACCAATATATAATTATAAGTAATGCCAAAATACAATAAACGTTAAAAAAAGGCTTTAAAACACTGCTTTTCCAACCGACAAGCAGAATTTTTGTCATCGAGTGACGTCATGCGCAACGTCGTATGAAATTGAATCGTCAAGTGGGTTTATCTTCTCGAGTAATAGTATCATGAACTAGCTGTCTATATGAAAGCAGCCAATTACAGGTCCTAGCGCAGTGCAGGCTTGCAGTTCAGCAGGGGTCCAATTCCTGATGCTAATAGAACAGAAAGTTTGCCGGAAAACGCCATCTTGATTTTCTCTGTGTCGGCAATAAAAACGATCAGTAAGTTATTATTCCATAAAGCCTGTGTAAACAAAAACCATATAAAATGCCGATATAAAATTTTGATAGAGACATTTTCCAGCGCTTGTTCTTTTATACTACCATCAGGAATAGGTCTCTAGCTATCGCGCCTACCTTGAAAATAAGGGAATATAAAATCAATTATATGGCGTTCGCCATAATGTCAAGATCCAAAGTTTTAAAGATGTTTAAAAAGATTGAAATTTTGTCAAACCTGACATTTACACAATAGCTGCGAAAAGTAGTTAGAATGATTCAAAATATATGTGCTATAGTTTATTTAACGCAAAATGCAAATCTGAGAAAGGCCCTTTGAGAATTTTTTCTGCAAATAAATATTGCAATTTTTATTAACAAAAAACATAAAAGGAAAAAGACATAGCAAAATTGTAAAAAAATCCTTGAAGAAAAGGAAATTTCCTATAAAAAGGTCCCAACTTCTGGAGTTCTATCTCCATTATTTATAATTTTAATTTAACGCTTAAAATGGGCATCCGCGCGACCTTTTTGGTTGCGCGCTCGGCGTTAAGACCGAGTACGTCATACTAAATATTTTTTTTAGGGTATTAAGTTTTAATTAAATTAAAAAAAATTGTATTTAGAACATTTAAAAGAATTTATTACCGTTGAAAATTTAACATAAATTTTTCAATAACTAAGACAATTGTTAATTACCAAAATTGTTTCGAACTTTCGTCTTCATTGTACATGAAAAAAAAAAGTGTTTAAAACATTGTCATATAAACTTTTTAAGTCGTGGACCTCTTCTTATGTACATGTTTAACAAGATCACGCCATGAATGTTTAAAAAACTTTAATGCTTTGTTTATAACTTACCAGAACAATATTATTCTGAGTTTTCATTTTTTGTTATAAAATTATTATAAGCAAAGGATTAAAATTTGGCATTATCTTGTTAAATATGTATATAAGAACGGCTTTACGAATTAAAAAAAAAATACGACAATTATTTAAACATTTTTTTTAACGTATAACAAGGACGAAAATTCGAAAGAATTTTGTTAATTTACAATTGTCCAACTTGTTGAAAAACTAACTCTAAGTAAGTCGGTTTTGACGCCGAGCGCGCAACAAAAATGTCGCGCGAAGGCCCATTTTCAGCGTTAAACTAAAATTATAAATAATGGAGATAAAACTCCTAAAAATTTTTTCCTCTTCAAGAATCTGAACAGATAAAATGGTGTATTCCACGCGGACGAAAAGCTTGTATCATATATAAAGAAAATTACTAATTTATTTAGCCTAGCTTTTGTGGCTTTCCTATATTAAAAAAAAAAACAAAAATGCAATAAATGAACTAAACCCCTCAAAATTTACAATTAAACTTCACGCAGATAGTAATTTACCAGAAGTTATTAGTGTATACCCAAATCATTTTATTAAAGACACAACTTATTAATACTCATTCATATTTACGCCTTCATTAATTTGCCAGAAATTATTTGTAATATATTTTTAATCATTTTTAGGATGACTTTTATTTTTAGGTATTTTATAAAACTTTAAAAATGCCAACTAATGTCCACAATAATAAGATGAATAACATTACAAGCATAACATAAATGAGAGAACATTATCTATGCAAATTAATAGTTTCCGTAAACAATAGCCCAAGAGCTGGTGATAAATTTAAAGAACATGTTTTTGGAACTAGAAAAATGTGTCTGGTTCTTTCCTCATATCAGTAAAGAGCATAAATTTTGGCACTTCGTAAGATAGATATTTTGCATTTCAGACTATATAAAAATATCACCGAAAGTATGTAGCATTTTAATCAAATATTATTAAACATACATATTAAAAAAGATACCGGAATTTTTTTTTTAAATAATTGTTAGAAGCAATATAAGGTTTTATGTGAGCGCGATAAAACTGTCAGGTGGTAAGAAAGGGTAAGTAAGGGTAAGAAATTCGGCTAAAGAGTCTACGTGACCCGAACACGTATTGGCATTGTCGTCTATGGCACGACGGAACCTTAGAGAAATATATGCTAAACCGCAGACTAGAGGCATTTATTGACCGACGTAAATAAAAATACAGATAACGCAAAATCTTACTAGGTGTTTTTTATGTATTGCAATGAAATACATTGTCTTTCGTGATTTGAAGTAATTTATTTTTTTTTGTGGTCATTATATAAATATTAATTACTTATTAATGGTTAAAGAAGCCCTATTTATACTCCTGCATAAAAAATGGATTAAGTTTAACACACATATTTTTTCATTATAGTGCGGATAGTAATTACTTATTTTAATAAATGAGACATGCATTTCTTTAACCTTTATGCTGAATTTGGTGCTCGACCGACTGTCAGCGCTGAAATCGGTCGAACGTAGCTATATTAATGCAAATGTATGATAAACTACAATACAAAGTTGATAGACTGCTACGCGCATTTATCATACATTTTTTTTTGATACATCTATGTTCGACCGATGTTAACGCTGATCCGTCAGTCGAGCACTAAATCCAGCCTTATGAAAATCCTGGAATGGAGCTTACACTTCATTTTAAAAAACCTTTCTGTAATATGTAGTAGCACTTCTAAAGGACCTTTTATTCTAAATAATGTATTAAAGCAAGAACTAGTTCTGTGTCAACAAGGTCGCCTGCATTCTTTACCTTTAAAACTGGTAATATTTATTATATATAAATTGTTTTCTATTAATTAGCTATTTTACGAGTTTTAAATTTTAAATTATACTTGGTATTTAAAATTTTTAGTCTAATTTCCTTACACTGCTCTGTTAAAAAACCTTATACTCAAGACATGCTGAAAGTACCTTTTCCGCTTGATAGCTTGCTCGAACTTTGCATCATTCGTGCAAATGTTATCGAGTGCGAAAAATAATTACTTTTGCCACTTGTCATGTTCTTCTTCTTCTTCTTCTTCTTGTTCTCAGGAGAGCCGTCTTTAACTACCGGCAGCGCAGCCTCTTGGGCTTTTTATGCCTAATCTCACATTGTCTTTTATACCAATCCTCCCATTAGTCTTGTTCCTTCTACAAGTATGTATAACCTCGGGACTGGTTGGTTGATATATTCCTGTGGGCTTACTTTTGGTTGCCCAAATAATGCCTGTCTTTTGTGATTTAACGCTTCACATTCACACAGCATGTGGTAGGCTGTTTCTTCCCCCTCGTCGCACATTCTTCAACTTGGGTCCGCATTGTATGAGCCTATCTTGTGTAGGTGTCCTCTTAGGTTATCATGCTCTGTTAGCAACCATACTGTTATGAGAAGTCTTTTTCCACTTTGTCTTCCTAGTTCTTCCTTCGCACTTGTTATGTTAATAAGTATTATGGTACTTTAGCTTATATTTTATGATTTACTAATTTTTTTTTACAAATATTACCGTTTTTATAGCTATTTACCAAACAAGGGTATTAATAGAGACGATTATTGATCAAGACCATTTAACGCACGAGCCTAGCGAGCGCCTTATTAGCTGAGATCATTAAACAGCAGTTAATGCCCGAGTTAGTTATAATATTTTTTTGGCGATCGTTTTGTTATTAAAGTGTGAAAATCATTCAATGTTTTTTTCATTTTTTTTAAATGTACTTTGATTTTAGGCAACCAACTGGGCTGTCAATAGTTGTAGTTTAAATTACAAGGTTGTTACATAGTTTAAAAAACAAAATATCAGAGCTTTAAATTGCCAAAATAATTTTTTCGTGCTTCTCGCTTTGCAACATTTTTTGTACTTAGCACAGTGGCAAAATACAATGAAAATGTATGATCACCTACACTGCAGAGCGCGTAGCAGTCTATCAGTTCTGTACTGTAGTTGATTATACATTTTCATTAATATCTTCGAGCGTATACCTTCTAAAGGCAGCCTAACGCCTGGTCGTGTGACTAAGCGTGCGAGAGAGAAAGAAGAATAGGTGTATAACCTTTTTCTTGTGCTCCAACGTACCGATTGGTTAGCGGGGACGGGCCGACCAGTTTGCACACAGAGTCAGGTATATACCCATCACCCGACCAGTAAGCATGTTGAAGCGCGAGAGAAGGGTTACACATCTATTCTTTTTTTCTCTTGTACGGCCAAGGCTGCCTCTAGCAAGAAGATTAATCACGTTTGTCCGATGTCAACGGTGACCGTCGCTCGAGCACTAAATTTAGTCTTAATATATCATCAGTTCTCCTATTATTATAAACACATATAAATATAGTAAAAGTCTGTTATTGTGTAAGATTATTTAATCAAACCTGATACCTATAATACATCGTACCTACTTTTGATTCAGTCAATCTAACTACATCGCGTCTGTAAGTCGCTGCCTAGTAATTTTAAAAAAAATAGACTACCTTTATGCGTTTCTAACCGTTGATATCGGGCTTTTAACGTTAGTGTATTTATATTCAAAATGGAAACATTCCTATTGGAAAAGAAGAATACCTCAGTTAGAACCGGAATTTTTTTACGGAAATATTAAAGGAATGGTCAAAGGAGACGCATGTTTTGCAGAAACAAATGCAGATCGTTATAGAGAGATAAAAAACGCGGCCTCAAATACGCAGGTCTATACTCCCTTTACACTCCCTTTTTTATGCCGGTTGATCCTGAACTGATTAAAGATATTGTGCAGAAAAATTTCGAACACTTGATAAAAACTTCTGCATCTCGAAAAAATGTAGTCTACGAGGATAATTTTTAATTTTTTTATACAGGGTATCAAAAAAAAAACATAAAATACGATAAAGAATAAACTAACTTTATTTATCGTTTTAAAGTACAATGGCAAATAAAAAAAGGTTTTAAATCCTATTTGGTGCTTAAATAAAAAACGTATTAAACAAAAACATTGCACAACAAAAAACAAACTATTATTTATTTAAATACGCCTTCCCCGTGATCGACGCATTTTTCAAATTGCCGGCTTATGTCATCATAACTTTTTCTCACCTCCTCGAGAGAAATTATTTGTACTGACTGTAAAATCCTCTGTTTTAAAATATCAACATTATTTTCAATGGGTTGCTGAAAAGTTAATTGCTTTAAACGGCCCCAAAAGTACGCGTCTAAAATCGTGAGGTCAGGACTTCTTGCAGGCCACATAACTGGACCGTACCGGCCAATCCATCGATCTCCACGTGCACAATGCGCTGGGTACCCGTTTTGCTAAAAGTACATTTGTCCCCTGTACTGTAATGGCAGCTTATCTAACTTATTCGAAAAAAAGGTTTGTAGCGTAGTAGGGTGGTAGAGGAGCTTTCCTCGCCTGAGGCGGTACCACCCCACTTGCCCTTTAAAGGACTCGTGAAGTCTCAGGACGTTTCGAGTTCTGGGCGGTGAGTCAGTTTTCCTTCTTCTTCTTCCTTCTTCCTCTTTTAGTTTTCCTTTTTCCTCTTCTTTCTTTTTCTTTTTCTTTCTCTTTTTTTTTTCACTCTACTAAAATTTGGAAATAATGATGATGGCACACCCGAACCTAAAGTTATCCGGAGTTAAAATACCCCTCCATTCGGTTCTCCGGGCGAGGGGTACATTTGGGGGGCCACCATCGAAAAGTCTAATATCTTTCACAAATATATGTGGGCTTAACTCCAACGTAAACTCTGTTCACCATTATCTTCAATCCTCCAAACCCCACATACTATTTCTTACCGAAACCCAAGTAAGTCCCAAAACAGCAACCAACCACCTCCTTTTCCCAGGTTATGAACTCATTTCATCTTTTCGACCCCATGGCGGCGTTTGTGCTTACGTTCGCAACGACCTGGCTTGTGCTAGGGTTTCTAACCTCGAATCGGGTAGGCCTGATATTCTTTGGCTTAAACTTTCTTTCAGATCTTCTACCAAATTTATCTGCTGTATATACCGGTCCCCGTCCGACAATTCCTACAACGAGCTCTTTGATTTCCTTTCAATAAAGATCGACAATATTATTTCCCAGTTTCCATTGGCCAAAGTAATCGTTCTCGGGGATTTTAATGTTCATAATAAGGATTGGCTAGGATCCACAAAAACTGATACACAAGGCAGGGCAGCAGAAAATTTCGCAATCAGCAACTCGCTCACCAATCTAATTATGGAACCTACCTACTTTCCTAGGGTTTCCACCCATAATTCTAACCCCCTAGATCTCTTCCTTACTTCCACCCCCGAACTCTATCAAGCATCAGTAACTGCTCCCCTTGGTCGCTCTGACCATGGTTTGGTCACCGTATCTTACTCTACTCATTTTGATTCTTTGCCAGCTACCCTTGGGATCCTACCTGCTTTTTTACTTTCGATCCTTCCGAAACCATTCAACTAGGCATTGAGACCTATATTCCCCACACTAAAAAGAGCTCCATAGCTTCAAATCACAAACCGTGGTTTTCTAAATCCTGTGACAAAGCCAGACTTTTAAAAATTCAAGCCCACAAAAAGTTTCTTCAAAACCCCAGTCCCGAAAATCGACAGGCTAGCATCGAAGCGAGAAATCAATATAATCACACTATATCAGAAGCAAAAGACCGTTTTAACAATCGAATAAAAGATAAAGTTCTATCTTGCTCAAATGGCAGTAAAGCTTTCTGGTCCTTTGCCAAAAATATTAGTCAGAACTTTTGCACAAATTCTTTTCCACCCCTAATCTCTGAAGATGGAATTGTCTCTACCTCCAAAGGAAAAGCCGAACTATTTGCCAAACAATTTGCTGCCAATTCTACGCTTGATCCTCCTATTAATCTTCCCCTTCCAACAGTTGTCCCTGTTTCCCATAAAATGTCCGATATAATTTTTAAAGTCAAACAGATCAATCTTTCTTCTCTTAATACTAAAAAATCGTCTGGGCTGGATGGCATACCAGCAATCGTCTTAAAAAAATGTGCTCCCGAGCTTGCACCCATCTTATCTCGCCTCTTTCGAATCTCTTACGACACAGGCATTTTCCCGGAGAGTTGGAAAGCTGCACGTGTGCAACCTGTCCCCAAAAAAGGATCCAAAAGTCTCCCCTCCAACTATAGACCTATATCTCTTCTTTCAGTTGTTTGCAAAGTAATGGAAAAATTCATTAATTCCCAAATCTTAAAGTATCTGGAAAAACATAAGATCATACATGATAGACAATATGGATTCCGTCACAGTAGATCCACAGCTGATCTTCTTTCCTTTGTCTCACACAACTGGAACAAGTCCCTTGAGTTTCTTGGTGAATCCCAAATCGTTGCTCTTGACATATCCAAAGCTTTCGATCAGGTCTGGCATGATGGGCTTCTTAACAAACTTCCTTCTTACGGTCTTCCACCTAAGCTTTGCTCTTGGCTTTCCAGTTTTCTTTCTAATCGACGTATATCAGTTAGTGTAGATGGTCATTCCTCCAGCTTCTACCAAATTAATGCTGGGGTGCCCCAGGGCTCAGTTCTGGCACCCACGCTGTTTCTTCTACACATTAACGATCTTCTCTCTTCCACAATCAATCCCATTCATAGTTTTGCTGACGATAGTACCCTCCACTCTAGTATTCAATTTCTTAAGCCACCGTGTAATCCTGATTTCGAAAACAAGCGCAGGTCAATGCAGATATCTCTTTCACAAGACCTCAAACTTATCTTGGACTGGGGCGCCAAAAATCTTGTTCAGTTTAATGCCTCGAAAACACAGTCATGTTCGCTGTCGCGAAAAAAGTCTGCAAATGCTCATCCCTTACATATGAGCGGCCAAGTTCTGCAGAACAAAGAGTCGTTTAATCTTGTCGGCGTTACTTTTGAGAATAACCTTAACTGGCACAAACACATTTTATCCATAGCTTAGGCAGCTTCAAAAAAGATTGGATTTCTCTTCCGAGCCAGAAAATATTTCTCTTCTTCCAATCTCTACACTCTGTATATATCCCAAATCAGACCCTCTTTAGAATATTGTTCTCATGTCTGGGGAATGGCGTCCCCTACAACACTTAGCATTCTGGACTCCATTCAAAGAAGAGCCGTTCGTCTTATTAATGATCCAAAGCTCACAGAAAGGCTTCCTCTTCTTGCCCACCGTCGAGCTGTAGGGGATCTGTCGCTCTTCTATAGGTATTTTCACGGCTTCTGCTCAGAGGAGTTGGCCAGTATAATTCCTTCTCTGGCAGCTCCCAACAGAACAACACGTAGTGCAACTTTTATGCATCCTTTTACAGTTCAGTTAGAGAGGCCCCGAACTTCCCGCTTTCTTCGTTCCTTCATCCCTAGAGTGTCAAGACTATGGAACCTGCTGCCCGCAGAAGTTTTTCCTTCTCCTCCCAATCTCCAAAAATTTAAGTCCCGTGTGAACAAACTCCCTCTCACCACACTGAAGACACCCACGGTACGTTAGTACTTAGGCATTAGCCTTCGTGGACTGTCCCAAGATAAAAAAAAGCATTTCCATGTATGAATTACTATTGCACGTGTTCCACAAAGAAAAACGGTCCTATTATTCCAAAATACGAAATTTCACACCGTATTTTGGAATAATTGGACCGGAATAATTGATAAAAACCTTTTTTTATTTGCCATTGTACTTTAAAACGATAAATAAAGTTAGTTTATTCTTGATGGTATTTCATGTTTTTTTTATTTTTTGGGTACCCTGTATAAAAAAATCAAAAATTCTCTTCGTAGACTACATTTTTTCAAAATGCAAAACCTTTTATCAAGAATAACTTTTTGTCGAAAAACGAGATTTCCCATGAGATGGTCCATTTGTCCTATTGGGATGTCTATCCGTGGACATACTGTATATGAAAAGAGTTTTGGTTTAGTTTTAAATCTTCTAAGAAAAAAAGAAACTGGCATTAGATCACTAATCGCGACGATATATGGTTTTCACTCATTTCAGTGGAACCAAACAATTTAGGTTCACTTTTTTAAATTTCTTTTTGTACTAGTTTAAATATTAATTTTAATTTACAGTGAGTCACAAATTGTTGGGAGCAATAAGTACAACCAGGTTCAGAACCGCTGGTTCTAAATATTGAAAATTTTAAAAATGTACTGTGAGGTCAGTTGACTATTGAATTTTTTTATAGACCCAGAAAATGTATTTCTTTTTTATTTATTAAACCACATTTTTTTTTAGGAAATATATTATGCCTTTAATGATTCAGTTAAAAAATAGAGGTGTAGTTACTGATGATGAACATATATTCAATAAAAGTAACATATCAACTAATGTTGCAGATACTTTCAGTGTAGATGAAATAATAGCACAATGCATGATCTTCTTTGTTGCTGGGTAATTTTTTTTTGTGCTTTATTAAATAACCCCACAATTAGAAATGTAATCTAGGCAAAAAATGCTATAAATGTAGGTTTTAACACAATATCTAATATAACTTTACTCAATTCACATTTTCTTTATTTTTTACGAAACTTAGTTTTATTTTATACTAAAGATTTGATACTTCAGCCGCAGCAATGACCTTTGCGCTTCTAGAATTGGCCCAAAATCAAGATATTTAGGACAAAGTAAGGCAAGAGGTAAATTCAGTTTTAAAGAAACACAATGATAAAATGACCTATGAGGCTATGATGGATTTAAAATATACAGAAAAAGTAATTAACGGTAAGATTACTTATTATTATTAGAATAATATTAACAAACACCATTAAATAAGAAATTTATTTTCTGTAAACGTTCACTATTTCTGTTATTTAAGGAGATTTTCTGGTTTAGAAGTTTTAAAAAATCGATTTATTTTAAACCCATTTTTCAGTACCTTATATTATGGAGAATATATGGGCAAAGCCGCTTTGCTCAAAAATTTTATATATATATATATATATATATATATATATATATATATATATATATATATATATATATATATATATATATATATATATATATATATATATATATATATATATATATATATATATATATATATATATATATATATATATATAGTCAAAATACGCGTATAATTAAGCTCATTTCCAAAACTTTAGACACGATTTCCCAAAACGTACATGTTTTGCTGTGCGCATGGATTGCTGGAAAATTACTACTACGAATTTTGATGCCGCTTTGCCATTTTGTAGAGAATTGAACTGGTTATTGTCGCAACCTGAAATGTTAAAATTGCTTTAAAATTTTGGATTGTACGTACGTTTGAATACAAAAATAAAAGTAGACTTTTTAAACTTTTTGTGAAAAATGTAATTTGGTAAAATAATCCTACCTACGTAAAAAAATCATACCTTGAAGCGTAAAAGGTGATAAATGAAGACGAACTAAGAATAATGCTAAATTTTAAAGGATAAACCTACGCACAATATTAAAACCAGAAGGTAGGGAATGGTACTTAGTTACAGTAGATATTGTGTTAAAAGGAAGACAAACCTCGGATAAGTTGCCTAGCGTTACAGATAAGTTCAACTGAACGGTTGGCTGGAACTATGTTGAATGTTGCAAAGTCAAATGCAGGAAAGCAGATTTAATAAGGAAGCAATTTTTGCAGTCTATAAGTCTCAAGGTAATGTGACATCGAACGTTATTTCAATATAATACATACTTTTTATTAAACTTATTAACATTTCTCCCACCGCTGTGTTCACACGTCGTTGTCGTGGTTGGGCCCAGTAGGATCTTTTGGAACTTGCGCTAGAGTTGCTGGTTATCGACAACTCTTTTGGCTAGCGTATGGAACGGGATCCGAAGCTAAGATGAACACAAGGCTTAACTCAAGGTGTTAGCATACCGTCCTGATGAGTGAATGACATCCTGTGCTTTAAACGGGTGTTTCCAAGGGTGCCTCTGAGATACAGAGCGGACAGAACCGCTTTCATAGGAAAAAAGTGATAGAGGTGCGCTGACCGAAACGGATAAATCCGTTTCGAGTGGTGCCACCCAAGGTCACAAGCAGACAAAGGTGCGCCGACCGAAACGGGTGAATCCGTTTCGAAAGGTACCCCTGAAGTTACCGGCGCCTGTTTCACGGGAAATGGCTAATACATCCCGAACAAACAGGTGCTTAGGAAGGGATCCCTGAATCAGAACAGAAGGCGACAGAACCGTTTTTATAGGGAAAAGGGTTCGCTGGCTTAAAACAGAAAGCGAATAGAACCGTTTTCATAGAGTAAGGCCGGTGATGCGGGAATATCTGGTTTCTGTAACAAGGACCTGGTGGCTCTCCACGTCACTAGACCGGGAGAGGAGGACATGATGGATCTAATCGTCTCCTCGTCATACTCTACAGAAGACAGGAACACCAGAACACATCAGAACACATATTGTGCTCCTGTCCGGTAGCGACACGATTAAGTGGAGATGTAAGAACTCTCTCCCAATCTGATATCGGATTCATTAGAAGTCCAATCCTATTTTGGGAAATATAAAAAGGTGTTAGCCACAATAGACCGAGCGGTCGCAGTGGAGGGCGTAAAAAGTCCACTCACTTCAAACCTACCTACCTATTTACATTTTCAACATTGCTCTATAACCAGGAAACTTCAAAAATTGGTTCTTAAACCAATCCAGCATTGTCCAGCGGTTATTTTCAGAACTTAACCCTTAACATTTCCATACAATGCGTTACAACTAATGTTATTCCATCGTAAAAAAATGTAAAAAAGTCACATCCAACGTTGTATTGTATTGTAGAAAATGCGATGGCGCAGCTCAACATAGCCGATTTTCACTTTAACCTAGGAGGATCTTTTGTGGATACCCTACATTAGTTGAATCCCCCAAATTCCAAACTTTTTGCAAAGTTGTAAATGTTACAGGGGACAAGTCTTTAAATATCTTAGAGAGTCATAGATGCTTTTTCAGATATTTTAGTATTTGGCGTGTTAATTCTATGCATTCCATGCATAGAATTAACATGTTTCGCGGTTTCGCTCGTTCTGTCACAAAACCTACAGTGTTCATTGTCATCTTTTTGATCTGATACCTTAGAGGGCTGTGTTCAGTCAGAAAGCTAGTGACTATCCCGAGTTCATTTTTTTTAAGCTCTAATGGCTTTTTAGTATACTTGGGCTATTATAAGATAAATATTTTTGCCTGTATTTGGCCTGGAGCGTCATTCCACAGTAAGTCTATTTTGCCTCTTTCTCCATTCTCTGGGTTCTTCCAATAGGGGACCTATAGTTTTGCCGCAGAAGGGTTCCGGTCTGTAAAACGGTCGGCAATTTCATTGCATTTCACTCCCTTATGTCCAGGCACCCACATTAGAGCAACTGTAACCCACCAAAACGTATGGCATTGGTTCCTTCGTAGAACTGGTGGAAATAGGACGTTTTTCTGGAATATTAAGTTCATTTTGCTGAAGTGCCTTGTAGAACATATAATCCTTAAAGACTGTAGATTCACTTTCCTTTCCGTCAGCACCAACGTTAATAGCTATGAATTTATAGTCGGAATCACATACTGCTAATAATAGAAGTAAAAAATACTGCTTGTAATTGTAATTTATCCAACCGGAATGACTTGGCTTGATTATGCGAATATGCTTTCCATCTATCGCACCTATACAATTAGGAAAGTTTGCTCGGTTTTTAAAGCCCTCTGCGATTTCTTGCCAATGTTCTTTGGATGGTTCCGGCAAATACTCATCTTTCAGATTTTTCCATACCGCTTCGCAAACCTGCAGTACTATTTCCCTGACAGTAGTAATTTCAAGCCTGTACGCAAAATGCAAGGTCAACAAAAGAACATCCTGTTGCTAGATACCTGTAATAAATAAAAAATAGTACAATTTGTAACATATTTCTTTTCACAAAATGTGACTTGAAGAAACATTTTTAAGGTGTGTTACAAAAAAATAGTAGATAAAAGGCTACAAACCGGCCGAGCTAAAAACACAGTAAGTAAGTATATCTTTTTTCTTTAATTTCAGGCACAACCCTATAAACAAGGTGGAAAAGCATTAGAGACAGCTTTAGCAGGGAGCAAAGAAGACTTAAATCTCTGAAGTCTGGATCAGCACCTGACCGTAAATGCCCCTATATTTATGCAACTCAGCTGACATTTTTAAGTAAGTGTTCTTCGGGAGTTACAACCACAGGATCAAAAGTTCAGGAGACAGCTGATACTATTCTCAAAAGTTCAGATGAAAAGCCAAATGGCCCATATGACACTAAAAGAGAGACCCTTAAACGAAAAAAGGGCATTATGCATAACATAGATGCTGATGAAGACTTGGCCTCCATTTTAAAAGCCTCTCTGGAACGCAGAGAGAGAATGAAATCTGAAGCTGAATTAGATTCTGATAGATTATTTTTGTTATCATTACTCCCGGATCTAAAAAATTCCTGACAATGAAAAACTTGCGACCAAACTTGAATTGATGAATATAATTAAAAGAAAACTAAAGGTTGCATCAACCTTCCGCCATCCTCAGGAAAAAGTGGATCAAGCCGGTTTCAATCATTGGAATTACAATCCAGCGCCAACGTACGGAACGATCGTACCAGTCCCTATTCAATCACCTACGTAGCCTGTTCAACCCTATCCTCGTTCATCTACGCAAGTGCCGCAAAACAAAAGATCTGATGTATATGAACAAGGACCATCGAGTCACAGTTCCTCGGTGTACAAAGAAACAAATATTTCTCTAAGCTCTCCCGAATCCGAGTTTGTTTTAAAACAATGTACTTGTAGAGTTTCTTTAAATACATGTATACTAATGTAAAAAATAGTATCACTTACCTTAAAGTAACAAGCAGTTTTTCTTCCTCATTTGCGTATCTATTCCTTTCAAAGACTCGTGTAAGAAGCCAACAGCTCATCAAAAGATTCTTTCGACATCCGAGTATAATTTAAAAAAAAAATCTTTGTATTTCCTCAAATCTTTATAAAATGTTTTAAACATTCCATTTTTACTACGGGTTCTTATCAAAGGATGCACCCAAAACCTTTTCTTCCTTATTATATTTTTTCGTTTTTGCAACCGCAACAAATAGATAAAAGCTGCTGCTTCCTCGAAGTTCATTTTGAAACTGAAATTCCTGAATAGGACGCATACTGGACGTGATCATTGTCGCAAACTTTTTTGGCCGCGAATACTTGGTCGTCGCGACCTGGTCGCCGAGTGCTCGCACGCCCTAACGACTTTGCTCGGATTGACGTTTAGTCCCTTCGCAGTGCACTAGTTTTTGACAACAAAAAAAATGCAGTCATGCTTGCCCATGATGATGGAAACAAGGTCATTGACTCAACCTTGTGGACATCCCTTTACATCCCTGACAGTTGTACTCGCGTTTTCTATTAATGAGCTGAAAACGGGGCTTTTAAGCATGGACTTGATCCATTTCATTGTTGAGGTTTCTATCCCTCTTTGTTCTGCGGCTTTTTGTATAAATTCATAAAAGATGGTTTTAAAAGCTGACTATTTTTTTTAACTATCTAGGTCCCTTTTCCAGTCAAAAGATCAGCGCATTGTCAATATTCACCATTTAAAAGGGCATACTGGGTACTGTTTGTCTTTTTTTTCTTCGTTGGGCTGACGGTTTGTACTTTTAATATAAAAAAGTACGTCGAGGGTGCAGTAAATTTTGTTAAAAACCGTCTTATTAACGTTGATAGCGGAGTTATTATTAAATGCTTTGTAACACATTCAGTGAAAGCTAACGTGAATTTGCATTTGTTACCTTTTCCGGGTAGACGGTGTGAAAAACAAGGCTGTATCGTTGCCCATAAAGCCCCTTATTATAAATTTGATTTTAGAAATAAAAACAATATTATTTTATAAATGGATTTACTAATTTAATGTCAGTCACTTACACTGTACATTTGCTTATTTTTAGTTATTCATTTTAGAATCTTTACGGAGATATCCACCAGCGGCCTCACTTTCCAGAACATGTACCAAAGATTATAGAATTCCTGGAACTGACTGTATTATAGAAAAGGGTACTCCAACAATTATTTCAGTTTGGAGACTTCAAATGGACCCAGAATATTTTCCTAATCCTGAAAAATTTGATCCCGAAAGGTTTAATGAAGAGAACAAAAAGAACATTAAAGATTTTACCTATTTGCCTTTTGGAGAAGGATCTAGAATGTCCATAGGTATGTTTGAACTAATACATTATATTGTGTAACATTTTTATGCTTGAACAATAAAGGGCAGACTAACTTTTTGGTAAATACATTTTTTTAAAAAGTGGTATGAAAAAGTATGTTTTTGTTTCTTTCTAATGTAACGGACTTTAAAAATATCTATTTGGTTAATAAAATTGTAAAATGTTAGAATTAGTTTATTAAAATTTTTGTAAAATTTTGTAAAATTTTACTTTCCGGACACCACACCGATTTTAATAAAATTTTGCATACGGGGGTTTTTTGGGGCGCTGATCACGAATCTTAAATCAGTTTTTCCGCAACCTCTGGGTTTTAAGTTATACGGCCTCCAAGTGGACTAACCTCAAAATGAACATTTTCTCAAAATTCCTCCTTCTTGAAACTGATTACCATCAAAAGGGAACATACACTGATTGAACACTTATATATTAAACGAATACACTAAAATTTACAAAAATGTATTGCTTATTTTTAGTAAAAGACACTTTAAATAAATCCAGTTTTTTTATTTCTTAACAACTTAATTATGTATTAGGAAACCAGTTATATATCCTATTTATACCTACAAGGTAAAGAAAAGTGGATTCATTGGTGGTGATTTATACTAACTAACTAAATAAACAATAAATAATTGTAAATTTTAGTGTATTTGTTCAATATATAAGTGCCTAATCAGTATGTTCCCGTTTGTTGGTAATCAGTTTCAAGAAAGGAGAATTTTGAGGTTAGTTCAGTTGGAGGCCTCATAACTCAAAGACCAGAGGTTACCGAAAACTCTTTTTTCAGATTCGTGATTAGCGCCTCAAAAAACCTCCGTTGAATGTTCAGAGGGTGGTAATATACCACTGCACCTAGAAAACCTCCATATGCAAAATTTTATAAAAATCGGCGTGGTGTCCGTAAAGTAAAACTTTACCAAGTTAATAATATAATTTATTTGGAATAAATTACCTTAGTTTTTCCCTTTTTCAACAGCCATTGCTGATTATCCTGAGGGCGCTGGAGACATCCATTTTACACTCTTCTAGCATCCTGTAGTAAAAGAACTCTTTCAGCTAATTCTAGACTTTTTTAGACTTTTCCAGTTTTTTCCACATTACTATAAAAAGCGCGAAGGAAGTCCGCAAGGGCCAGTTTAGTGGTAGTAGTTGTCATAATTACGTTACGTTGAAGTGTTATCATAGTTCACGTTTGTGAACCTGATTTCCAACAAAAAGGTGTTAAACTAGGATATGTGTTTCTATACGGGGTGTCAGAAGCGGAACGAGGACCTACAAGAAAGCAAAAGTGATTAAGAATATTTGAATGCCTGTTGTATCCATGGCTAACTATGGCCAAAGATTGATACTACTACGAATAGATAGCTCTCTTGGAAACTTTTAATCGTTGGAGATATCAATGCCCCGGATAAAATATTTTTTTGCGCGGTAACCTCCTTCAGCAAAATTGAGCGGGTTGCCAATGTGAAGTATTTAAGTAGGTACTTTATATGGTACAAATTGCTAAAAAATATAAAGGTTCCACTTATAACCATTACCGCAGTGTTTAATACTGGATAAATTAATTATTAATCCGTTTTGAGGTGTGACAAATATCATAACATTTGGCAAAGTAAAAACAAAGCCTAATTTAATCAAGCAATAAACATTGGGTAAAAATGACTATCACGTCAAAAAAACGAAAGGTTGTATTATTAAAAAAATGGGTAAAGATATAGTACCAAAAAATAATTACTTTAAAAATCTGCTGCATTATATTATATTACGAGCATGTTATTTATCAAAATAGACTTTTATTGGTGTTTAAGTTTTTTTTTTGAAAACTTCTTTTTTATTTTTTTCCAATGTCCATTTAAAATTGACATATATAGGTTATATATAAAAATAAACAAGTTTTAACTTTTGCTAGTAGATTTTCTCTTGTACTTTTTTGGTTTTTTTTTTTTAAATTTTTTCTTTTTCGTTTTGAAATCATTTTCTGTAAAATGGGTCGCAAATATATTTATTTCCTAAAACTTTACCACTAATCCCACAAGGGAAAAATTTCCCCGAAATACAATATCCAGATATAATACGTCAGTTATAATGAAATTTAAATAGGAACTTTTAATCTTAATTTGTTAATTGCATAAAGCCTACTATGTAAAAATGGTTCTTTAAAAGTATTACAAGTAATATAGAAGAGGGGCTTATTAAAAAATTGAAATTTGAAGTGATGCAACAGACCGGGAGACACTTTTTAAAGCTACGTAACTGTAACCCCCACTTTTTGGGTGGGGGTAACGAGAAAGGTAAATGGAAAGGTGGATTTCTTTCCAGATTCGTATTTAAAAAATCTATTTAGAAACAACATAATTTTATCAATGTTACTATGGGAATTTAACAAAATTAAGAGAAGTGTAACAGAAAATAGGAACCATTTAATTTTAAAGGGTTTAAAATAAGGCCATATTGAAAAAGTTTGATAAATTCTTAGATAAAATGACCGTCAAGAAATATTAAAATAAAAATAATTTTTTATTTTTTGTTACTTCTAATTTTGTTGAATTCATCATAATGATTGACATTAAAAATGCGTTGATCCTAAATAGTACAGTGGATAGGAAGAAAAAAAAAGGGGTTTGACCTCCGAATTTTTTTGTACACTTTCAATTTTTAAAAAATTTGGAATTAAGTTGTTTACTTTTAGAATGTTGTTTTAAAATATGTACTAATTTCATTTCGCAACTTTTCGCCCTTATAAATCAACCCTTATTATAGCTTAATTAAAAAAAAAACGATTTATCTCCAAAAATTAATAGCTTGACCGATTTAATAATTAAAAATATTACTGCCTGAAATATTACCAATTTTATTCTTTAAATTTTCAATCCTTAAAAGCCACCTCTAACAATTCTTTATAAACCAATATAAATAATATAAATAGGAAAAAAAAAATAGAATTACAAAAAATTTACCGGTAAAAGTATAAAGTATACCGTTTTATAGAATATTATGCTCCGAAGTGGGCTTGCGAATTTTTTTTAAAAAAAAAGTTGATTGGTTTTTTTAAATATAGTTCCTTTTTGTTTTAATGATTAAAACTTTTTTAAAATAATTTTTGGAGGGCTTTTAAAGAGCTACAGGGTTATAAAATTAAATCCTTTTTAATCCTTTAGTTTTAAAATGGGATGAGTTTAAAGGACTAGAATAAGGTGGTGCTCGCTCGTAAATAGAGGCTTTAAACGGCCATATCTGGCCAAATATTTATTGTACAACAAAGTCTTTGTTATCAAAAAAGCTATAATTCGTTACATTTTTTTCGTATCCCCAGTATTGTTGGAGTTATTTTGAAGAAAATAGTCATTTTTACGAAATTGTGGAAAATCGTTTTTCACTTTAAGTTCCAATTTTTCTAAAATAAAGCATTTCAATTTGATTAAACCTTTAGGATGTATTAATAATACATATAAAAAAATCACAGAAGGGTGCGGATCTATTTTAATTAAGAAGGAAATTAGGGGTTGTTTTTAATGATCTTTTGTAAAAAAAAATAGGGACCACCTTATTTTTATCATAACTCGCTCAATTTTCTGATAAAAACCTTTTTTTTTTTTTTAAAGAAAAGTCTTATTATATATTTTAAAAAAGATTTTATATGTTTTCCTTGAGAAATGCAAACTTTTCTGCTATTTGACTTTGAATCTTTCAAATTTAGCATTTGACGAACAAAAGCTAACCATTAACAAGCCGTAGCTCGGTCTGTATTGGTTGTAGAGAAATTATAAAAAAACCTTTTTAACTATTTTTTTTATGTACAATGTTGCTTTTTTTCAGTTTTTTGGCAAAGGAATATTTTAGAGTTATTCGTGAAAAACCCATTAAAAACGTTGTTTTTTTGCGAAAAACTTTTACCTTCAATCGGAATAACTCGAAAAATATTGTTTTACGAAAAAATGTATAAAACACTTTTTACTTAAAATTACTTTCTCTATCGATTTCTGTAGTTAAAATTTAATAAAAAATTTACACCCGCAAGAGGGGGTAACCACCCCCAGGAAAAAAACACCCGGCATGATATAAACTTTGATCCTTGGGCTATTCCCTACCTTCTGTAAAAATTTCAGAAAAATCCATGAACAAAAAACCTAGTCAAATTGCCTCATTCCTGTACAAAAGTAGATTTTTTGGGGATTATGAATCTGGAAAGAACTACACTTTTCCATTTACCATTTAAAAGTTACCACCCACCCCCAAAAACTGAAAAGAGTTACAAAGTTACGTATGCAAAAAGGGTCCCCAACCGCCTTTTTTCTTATATTGGATTTTAACCAAAACACCCCCTGTATATTAGTATTGTTCTGGGTAGAAAAATATTTTGAAATTCCTTAAAAAATAGGGTTTAACTCGCTTATTTTATATAGAAAAACTGTTTTAAGTAGATAATTAAATTCCAAATTTAATTGTCTATCAATCTGTATTTGGCTTTCCTGTACCTAATTAAATCATTTTGTTTATAGACTTTTTATTGGTTTGACCTAAGAATTTTCAAATACAAAGGATGGCGGCCAGGGATAAAAAATTATGCCGGTTTGTGACGTTACCAAATGTTCGGCCCAAGCCATAATACTGGATTGCACAAAATTCTTTTTTGAGGGACTTTGGTAACGTAACGTAACGTAACAAGCATTGGTTAGTTGGAAAAAAAAATGCAATCTATCTGGACATCCTCTGTGGTTTACAATTTTGGGGTTTTACCATAAAAACAAAATTCCAATTTTTTTTTGGTCGCTATGAGTGATAAAGCCTGTTTTTTGCCATAACTCCCGAGTGCTCCTAAATTTAAAAACAATTAACCTATGCATTTAAAAAAAAAGGCAAATTTTGTGCATCTTTTAATAATGTTTTTTCGTTGATAAATACCGCCCTATATAAACACTACAATTACTTTTTGTTAAAATACAATAATAAAGTTTGCTTTTAATATTCAAAATTTTTTTCCAAAATTAAAAATAATATGTTTGACTTATCTAAACAGTAAAAAACTACATTTTTTAATAAAAGTTTTTTTTATAAAAAATGAAAAACTAAAATTTTGATTCATGGTCAAACCAATAAAAGTCTGGGCCGGAAAACTATTACATTTAATGGGAACCCATCTACTGATTGATAGAAATTAAATTATAAATTTAATTAGCTAGTTCAACACAGGGTGTTGCATTTAACCCTTAACCTTAAGGGTGAAAGGGGTTATCCCACTCACTTTAAAAAACCTACCTTGAGGGTCTCCCACGATACTAGCATTTTTAAAAAGAAAATATTAATGAAAAAGTTTTTGCGTAGTCCCGTAGACGCCACATCATGTTTGTTCTAAAATTGGGGGGTCATCACTTAAGGGTTAAAATATGCGATTTAAATGACCTTATTTGTAAGTAAACTTATAACTTTGATAAAAAACTTTACCAAAATATGTTTTAATAAAAAGTCAAAGGGGGTTTTTAGAACAAGTTAAATTGTCAAAGTCTACAAAAAAACGTCCATTGTTTTTTAGATCCGTCCAAAATGTTTATAAAATGATTTTAAAAGAGATTTTTTAAAGATTTTTATTGATATTTTAAAAATCTTCTAAAAAGTTTAAAAATTTTTTCAAACCGCAAAAAAAAGTTTTTTCCTTAGTTTTAAAATACCAAAAAAGTTATTAAACGTTTTTTTTTTGGTCAGTTGGAATATTTTTAAAAAATTTTTTTAATGTGTTTTAAAGCTTTTTTGTTTAATTTTAAATGTAGTTTTTATATTTTGCATTTATTTAAAAACAAAAAAGGATACGACATTTTAGATGGGCACCCACGGAAAATAATATTTGGAATTTAATTAAATAAGATTTAATGGCCAGCTTCGATGCACCACCGCCCGGTAGAAGAAATTATTTGATATTTGAAATTTTAATTTTTATTTTAAACCAAGTTGATTTATAATCATCCATTTTCTAAAATGGCTTGATTTTAAAAATCAAAAAATAACATTTTCCGTTTTTTACTTCGTCTGCAATCAAATATTGGCATAAATTCCAGCATTCAAAGCCATATTATTAAACAGTATTAAATCCGTCGATCCCCGCGCAGGTGTACATCGATACTGCGAGAGTGCGCGACGGCGGTCACAAAACAAAATATATTATAATATTATTAAACTCATAGTCCACGGAGCTAGCCTAGCAGCCAGCTTCCAACGGCAAACAATTTGGCAACGCGGTCAGGCGCCCGGTCGCGTTCTGGCTCGATGGAAGCAGGCTCGAAAAGTCTGCTTCCATAGGAGATTCAAAATTTTAACACTGGATGGTTTTTCTATAGTGGAACTATAATATTCTTTGCTATGGCTTTTAAGAACAGATTTTAAATTCAAATAACTTGCAACTCGTTTATCCGAACATAGATAAGTTATATATATTTGAAAAGAGAAAGATTAGCAGAATTTGAATTTTCAATCATATACAGGGTGTTTCATTTAAAATAAGAAAGTTGATAGAGATTTGTTAATTTTCCGATCATCATTTGTTTTTCTATCTTACACCATGAAAATCTTCATGAAAAATCCTGCAACTTTCATATGAACTATTTTTATCTATCTATAAAAATAAAGATTTTAAAGGCGTGCACAATTATACGGGAAAACCCTGTACCATGGGTAACGTATCTTTGGCAGTTTAAAGCTGCTACCAACGGTAACAATTGGAGTTTACCAGAAAAGGCACGAGCTCTAGTACTTGCTCTTTGAGGTGAAGCCATGGAGGTGTTAAGAAATATTCCCGTAGCAAAACAATGTGACTAATCCATTGTGAAGTTCCTGGAAATGAGAAACGGAGAAGCGCACTTACAGAAAGTTTATAAGGCGCAGCTCCAAGGACGAAGACAAAGATACAATTAAAGCCTTCAGGAGTATGAAGCGGATATCGTACGGCTAATTAATCTGACATATCCAGCCTACCCAGAAGAAATTAAACAAAAATTAGCAGTAGGTAGTTTCATTGATGGCTTACGTGATCCGGATATGAACCAGGCGTTACAAATGGCTAGACTTAAGAAAATATCTAAAGCTCTTGCCCATGCACTTCAATTTGAAACAGCTTAACAAATATTCAGAGGTCAGATAAGAGTTTGAAGGATGAACTCTATTCCAGAAGATAGCAATTAAACAATGGATTGCCGATATGAAGTGCCAAGAGAAATATATACTGATCAAGGTAGAAACTTTGAGTCCGAATTATTCAAGAACCTCTGTAATTTTCTGGGAATCCATAAAAACAGAACTACACCTCTGTGTTTCCAGTCAAACGGAATGGTCGAGAGATTTAACAGAACTCTTGATAACTACCTGAAAATTAAAGTAAATGACCAACAAAGTAACTGGGACAACTGTATACAGCCATTTTTATTGGCCTATCGCTCCGCAGTTCACGAAACAACTGAAACGTCACCTGCAAAAGTCATTTTCGGAGCGGAGTTATGCCTTCCAGTTGACTTACTTACTGGACGATTTTCCACCAATAAAAAACCAGCTGAAGATAATTTAACTCAGCTAAGTAAACAACTGCAAGAAATATACGATGAAGTTCGTAATAAGCTACAGAAACAAAGTGACCGTATGAAATCCCGCTATGACTTGAAAGCTAATCATCAGGGATTCTTGGTCGGCAAAAAAGTTTGGCTATACAATCCAAAAAGGGGCGTTTACCGAAATTGCAGAAGTCATGGGAAGGACCATATAAAGTAGTGACCCGGCTTAATGAACTGGTGTACCGAATTCAGAAGAGCCCACAGGCGAAGATGAACGTTGTACATCTGGATCGGCTGTGCCGCTATCAAGATCGAGAAGATACCTGATCGAGACAATCAAAACTTGGGAGCGGGTAATGTTACGGACTTTAAAAATATCTGTTTATTTAATAGAATTGTAAAAGGTTACAATTATTTTATTTGGGTGAATAATTTATTTGAAATAAATTACCCTAGTTTTTCCCTTTTTTAATGGCTATTGTGGATTATCCTGGGGGCGCTGGAGACATCCATTTTACAATTTTCTAGCATCCTGTAGTAAAAAAAATCCTTCCAGCTAACTTTCACAGACTTTTCCATTATTTTCCACATTACTATAAAAACCGCGAAGAAAGTCCGCAAGGGGCAGTTTAGTTTTGACTTTTGATGAGAACAGAAGTGGATAGATAGTTAAAGGTTAAACAGTTGTCATAATTACGTTACGTTAAAGTTTTACCATAGAAACGTTTGTAAACCTGATTTCCAATAAAAAAGTATTCAATCAGGATCCGTGTTTTTATACAGGATGTCACAGAACAATACGTTTTAAAACTAATAACATTTTTTTAGCGGCTCAGCATGCTATTATTTACAAGCAAATATAACTATTACGAGAATTAAACATTTAATAATATTAAACACAATTAATTAACCATACAGTGTTCTAGTTGCTCCGTATGTCTAAAAATTATAGTAAAATAAAATGGGAATCTGAATTTAATTCATGTTGATTGAAACACATTAGCCTAAGTATGTGCTTTTAAGTTTTTGTAAAGAATAATTTGAGGTCATGTTTTTTCGTATTCCTTTTTATAATGGGGGTAGTTTAAACCCCCTAATATAAGCCCTTATATTTTTATTTCAGTGCATAATAATAATAATAACAAAATCTTTTAAATTATTCTGAAAAATAGCATTTACTTTACAATCTGAGCTTTACTTTCAAAGTATTTCAAAAAACCCCTAAAAAGGATAGTTTTTACTGTTTTAAGGGTGTATCAGAAATTTCTGACATTAAAATCGTAATCCGTGACTCAAAAACCCCCCGTTACCTATTTTCATAAAAATTAATTTAATATTGCCCGAGATATTCAATATTTTTTTATTTTTTGCCAAACAAACAGTTTGGCCAATTTTTACAGCGTTTTAGACCAAATCTCAGTAACTAAACTTATTTAATTCCATATTTGACACCTTTCTTGACAAATTTCAACAAATTTCAGGTTGATCTAATTTTCCCGAAATTACTGCTTCATTTTACAAAAAAAATTACCTCCTTTCCTGTACTAATAATATAATAATTTTATAGTTTTCGACACTAAAAGACGCTCACGTTATTAAACTGAATAAATAAGGCTTTGTGTTTTGAAAATAAATAAATAAAAGAGTTTCCCAAAAATCGCGTAAATTTATGCATCAACTTATTGATTAGGTATAATTGTTTGTTTTTATTGTTTTTCTAGGGCTACGGTTTGCTATGATGCAAAGCAAAGTAGGATTAGCATCCCTAATACAAAATTTCAAGTTTACACCCAACAAAAAAACACCTTTTCCACTAAAAATGAAAAGGGATACCGCAATAACCTACGTAGATGGAGATGTATGGTTAAATATTAAAAAGATTTAAGATAATTTTTAAGTGTACAAATGATTTAAATTTTCTGTAATTTTATTTTGGTATAAGGTTATTAAAATTTTATATAAAACTCAAAATGTAGTTTTTTTTAACTTATCTATAAAATAAAAAATATTATCTTTTGTATAAGTGTAAAAGATATAACAAAGAAACGGACTTTTTTACTAAAAAGGTAGCACCGATCGATAGACTTGCAAATCCTTTTTTTTGACACTTTTATCTTTTGTGTGGGGTCTAGAAAGTACACGAGGGTCGTCGTTTTTATTTTGGAACAGTCCACAAAGGCTAAAGGCCTAAAACTTGCCGTAGGTGTCTAAAGTGTGATAAGAGGTAATTATTAACACGGGCTTATTTGAATATTTGAAGAAAAAGGAAAAACTTTTTTACTTTTACTTTTACTTTTTTACTAAAAAGGTAGCACCGATCGATAGACTTGCAAATACTTTTTTTTGACACTTTTACCTTTTGTGTAGGGGTCTAGAAAGTACACGAGAGGTCGTCGTTTTTATTTTGGAACAGTCCACAAAGGCTAAAGGCCTAAGTACTAAGGTACCGTAGGTGTCTAAAGTGTGATAAGAGGTAATTATTAACACGGGCTTATTTGAATATTTGAAGAAAAAGGAAAAAATTTTTTACTTTACTTTTACTTTTACTAAAAGGTAGCACCGATCGATGACTTGCAAATACTTTTTTTGACACTTTTACCTTTTGTGTAGGGGTCTAGAAAGTACACGAGAGGTCGTCTTTTTTTTTGGAACATCCACAAAGGGAAAGGCCTAAGTACTAAGGTACCGTAGGTGTCTAAAGTGTGATAGAGGTAATTATTAACACGGGTTATTTGAATTTTTGAAAAAAAGAAAAACTTTTTTACTTTTTTTACACTAAAAATGCACCGATCGATAGACTTGCAAATACTTTTTTTGACACTTTTCCTTTTGTGTAGGGGTCTGAAAGTACACAGAGGTCGTCGTTTTTTTTTGGAACAGTCCACAAAGGCTAAAGGCCTAAGTACTAAGGTACCGTAGGTGTCTAAAAGTGTATAAAGGAATTATTAAACGGTTTTTTTGAATATTTGAAGAAAAAGGAAAAACTTTTTTACTTTTACTTTTACTTTTTTACTAAAAAGGTAGCACCGATCGATAGACTTGCAAATACTTTTTTTTGACACTTTTACCTTTTGTGTAGGGGTATAGAAAGTATACGAGAGGTAGTCGTTTTTATTTTGGAACAGTCCACAAAGGCTAAAGGCCTAAGTACTAAGGTACCGTAGGTGTCTAAAGTGTGATAAGAGGTAATTATTAACACGGGCTTATTTGAATATTTGAAGAAAAAGGAAAAACTTTTTTACTTTTACTTTTACTTTTTTACTAAAAAGGTAGCACCGATCGATAGACTTGCAAAATTTTTTTGCACTTTTACCTTTTCTGTAGGGGTCTAGAAATACACGAGAGGTCGTCGTTTTTTTTTTGGAACGTCCACAAAGGCTAAAAGGGCCCAAGTACTAAGGTACCGTAGGTGTCTAAAGTGTAAAGAGAAATTATTAACACGGGCTTATTTGAATATTTGAAGAAAAAGGAAAAACTTTTTTACTTTTACTTTTACTTTTTTACTAAAAAGGTAGCACCGATCGATAGACTTGCAAATACTTTTTTTTGACACTTTTACCTTTTGTGTAGGGGTCTAGAAAGTACACGAGAGGTCGTCGTTTTTATTTTGAAACAGTCCACAAAGGCTAAAGGCCTAAGTACTAAGGTACCGTAGGTGTCTAAAGTGTGATAAGAGGTAATTATTAACACGGGCTTATTTGAATATTTGGAGAAAAAGGAAAAACTACTGTGGGCAGTATCATTTACCTTCTAAATGCTCTAGGAATAAAGAAACGAACAAAGTGAGATATTGTGACCTCTTAAGTTGTGTAAAGGGATGCATAAAAGTGGCACTTCGTGTTACTTTGTTGAAAGCTGTTAGAGAAGAAATTAAGTGTGGTGTTCTAATTGTGGGATCATTAAGAGGAAGAATAGCTTTTCTTAAATAAAATAGGAGTGCTAAGAGTTGTGGGGGACACCGTGTGCCAGATATAAAAACAATAAAGAGGGCCTGATTCGAGATATATACAGATTATACATATAGTACAGGAAATGAGGCATTTTGGTTAGGAATTTTTTTGTCCTGCTTGGATTTACCTGAAATTTTTACAGAAGGTAGGGAATTGCTCAAGGATCAAAGTTTATATCATGCCAAGATGTGCTTTTATCCTGGAAGTGGTTGTCACCCCATCTTGGGGGTGGAAATTTTTATTACATTTTAACTACAAAAATCGATAAAAAAAGTAATTTTAAGTAAAAAATGTTCTATACATTTGTTTCGTAAAATTAATATTTTTCGATTTATTCGCGATTAAAAGTAAAAGTTTTTCGACAAAAAAATCGACGTTTTTGATGTTTTTTTCACAAATAACTATAAAAATATGCATTTTATCAATAAACTGTAGAAAGCAAACTTGTAGCTTATAAAAAACTAGAAAAAAATGTTTTTTTTTAATTTCTCTTCAACCAAAAAACAGACCGAGCTACGCCTTGTTAATGGTTAGCTTTTGTTCGTCAAATGCTAAATTTGAAAGATTCAAAGTCAAATAGCGGGAAAACTTTGCATTTTTTAAGGAAAACATATAAAGTCTTTTTTAAAGTATATAATAAGACCTTTCTTCTAAAAACCAAAAAA
>JAHBCN010003096.1:0-79635 GCA_019359885.1 Listronotus oregonensis | reverse complement strand
CTTGATCACGTTCCGTAGTCAGAATTTCGCCATCACGTGACCATTTTTTTCTAACCTCCAAAAACCGCCGACAAATAGTAAAAATTAATAAAAATTAATTAGGAAAAACTATAAAACAATTTTTTTTAAATCAAGCTTTACATTTTTATGTAAAAGGACCTGCCGAATCGAAATCCACGACCAGAATT
The DNA here is from genome assembly GCA_019359885.1 of Listronotus oregonensis. Lineage (NCBI taxonomy): Eukaryota > Metazoa > Arthropoda > Insecta > Coleoptera > Curculionidae > Listronotus > Listronotus oregonensis. The sequence goes on along the minus strand of JAHBCN010003096.1, from coordinate 79,447 downwards.
CAGGTAAAACGTGTATTTTTTTTTCTAACTTTACAAAACCAGAAATTAGTATTTTCCAATCTTCCAGGATCTTGCAATTTTTCGAAAATCATCGGATTCAAGGCACATTTCGTATAAGATGGTTTTTGAGGTTGCTGATTCGAATCTGAAGATTTAAAACATTCATGATGGCGTCTTCAAATGGTGGATAAACAGGAAAAAACAGAATTAAAGACAAATTTGATATATGCGAGTTTACAAATTTGAAATTAATATTAAAAATTTAAAAGTACGGGCCCTACAAAGTTTTAAATTATGCAATATTACTTTTAAAAATAAATATAATAAAAGCAGAATGAATTTTCGGTTCTTTCGGTAATGGTTTTTGAATGGTTTATTATGTTTCTGAAATTATGACGAAAAAATCTATCTAAATTCGCATATCTTGTTGTTTTTGCCTATTCTAACCACCATATTGGATCCGCCAACATGAATGTTTCAAATTTGGCTTCAGATTAGCAACCAGCAACCTCAAAAACCATTTTATACAAAATTTGGCCTTAATCCGCTGATTTTAGAAAAACTTATTTCCTATATTGAAAAACTATCCGACATTTTAAATCCCCCATATGAGAATTTTTAAAATCTGACTTCAGATACGTAACTAGCGACCAAAAAAAAAAAAAACAAGATCCACAAAGATTTAAAAAAAGTGAATTCTAGTCCGTTGTTTGAGGTTAGTTTAACTACAAGTGCTAGCTTAACTCTGTTCGTGGATTTAGATTCAGCAGGTTCTTTAACATAAAAACGTAAAGTTGGATGGAAGAAAAATTTAGATTTTTCCTAGCTAATTTTCATTGATTTTTCCTATTTTTTAGCAGTTTTTTGAGGTGAGAGAAAAATGGTGATGGGATGGGATGGGATGAATTCTGACCCCGGATTTGTGATCAGGAGACAAAAGTACTACGGAAAACATATGTCTTATTAAAAGTATAAAAACTTTTTTTTCTGAACCATTTACATTTTTAATTGTCCTAACCCCGGGTTGACCTATGTAGCAGGGCCGTATTTAGGCGGTGGCGAGATGGGCGCCCGCCGCCGCCTGATGGGCGCAAAATCGGCTATGAATTTTTTTATCAGTTGTCAGTACCGTAGTCATATTATGATTATTTTTTATTGACAAAATTAATAATAAATTACCAAAGAAAAATTTTATAACAAATTTTTAACTAAGACACTTATTTTAATAATTTTTATAATATTAGGACTAAAAGAATGTAACGATTTTTTTAAATATTTAAGCTGCGGATAAATTGGGGGCAGCACTGGTTCTTTTTTTTTTGTTGCATATTATTTAATCTATTAAAGTATAAATGTTACATTTTAGTAGGCCTGCTATGCACAGTACTTTTGTAACTACGATTTCATTGTTAAGAAAATTTATACTAAGTTTAATCATCCGCAAATAAGGATGCATAGTTAATTTACATTTCAATTCATTCAGTTAAATACAAACAGTTGAATCATGTCTCTTTTAAATATTTTCATATAAAGAAAATATAGAATTTGATACAAATTCCACCACAAATCTGGTATTTTAAAGAAACAAAAGTCTCGGTTTAAAAAACTTTAAACCTACAACTTTGCACCTTAATTTTGTAAAATTTCCGGAAAAATATCGTAATTCGTTTTCGTTGGAAGGTATTCCATACTCACCAAATCCCCCAGTGTGTGGAAGGTGCAAATGTTAAACCCCGCCAAGGGCGCGGCCATACCTAGATACGGCCTTGCTGTGTAGCACTTAACAACAAAGGAACAAATTATTTGTGTTTGCTGACCCGAGAGCTTTTTATAGTTTTCTACAATTATATCCGGAGTTGTCTAGGTATAATTTGGTATAAGTAGTCTGTTAATATTTCATTATAAAGAGAGTTTAAAATTTAATTTAACATTTTTAATATAGATTTTCTGGTAAAAAAACAAACTAATAATGTGCAAAAACGCGGGTCTGCGTTGTTTAAAGATTTTATATTTATTATCGTGTTTACCTAATTACATTTTAATTGAAAGACTGTTACCATTTACTGAATATTTTTAAAACATTGTGGTTTTCTCTAACTGGCTCTGTTGACAGCTTTATAATCCTTCACGATATCCAGTCAACCGATCGTGTGTGACGTCCCGTGTCAGAGAGATCCAGTGTCACGGTCCGATGAAAAGGTTCATCGCATCACTTGATGCACGTGCTGCTTTCCTTAAGCTGTCTCTTCGTGTTGTTTGTTTTGTTATTTATTTATTTAGTCAGAATAAATAAAATTTGGACACAAATTGTATTTGTTGTAGGATAAATACAAAATGTTCTATTATGGTGTAAAGAAGTATATTACTCTGCCTTATGTTATTAAAAAAAGAAGACTTTATTACTGTAGAGCCCCATTCTAAATAAATTATAGTTTAAAAAAACTACAAAAAAACAGAAAAGAAAATAATTCTTAAGTATAAAGAGTTAGTGTTACAGTGATAGAAAGTCTAATAATCAATTATGACCAATTATTTGGAATAAGATGAAAATAAAAATTAATTTATTGGCAGAATATTTTAATAATAATAAAAAAGCGTGGGGTGCCTAATATTCAATGTTACAATTATTTATTGATAGCTATTTACAAAATTAGAGTTATTATGAAAATATAGTAAATGGCACCTCACGTCTTTGTACTATACTTGATTTACTTTGTTAAGAGTCCATTCGCGCCGCGAAAATTGGATTCAATTTGGGGTTCGGGGCATGGGCGTAGCGAGGTACGGGCAGGAAGGGGCAGCTGCCCCCCCCCCTTAGAAGAGCGGTCGTTCGCTGGTAAACTGTGCTTCTGCGACGCTTCTTATAAGACCTAAGAAACTAAGGCTTGAAGGCATCCTACTATACGTGATGTAATCTCTAATATAATTTTTTACATCATTTCTTACTCTAAATAAAGTCACTTATAACGACAAGGGTAGCGTAGTTTTTATTGTTATAGAAAAATGAATCATAAAACGTTTTGTGAAAAATTAAAAAAACTTTAAAAAAAGTAGTAAAAAACCTTAACTAAAATAGACATCGGAGCGGAGCGGGTCGGCGGATGTGGGGTGAGGGGGGAGGCAACTGATCAGCCAATGTTGTGCGCCTTCATCGGTCGTCGCTCGCATTCATTCAAGCTATTTCTGATTTTTTATACTTTTTTTTAATTACTACCTCCACTGCTCATGTGAAACTCATATGGTAAAAAAAAACGATCAAAACAAACAATATAATCTAGGATTTTCTTTGTCTACCCCCCCTTATATACAATCCTGGCTACGCCCTTGGTTCGGGGCATAATGTTTTTCTCAAAAACAGTATAAGTTATCGATAATTTTAAAAACTATATGAAAGCCAACACTTAAATCTAGGCTTCTGCTGTAATAGTTTTTTAAATTTGGATTTAGTTTTTAATATTTCCTTGAGTGAAAGTCACCCTAAAATCGGTTATGTTTGGATACTATTTTCTCTTAACTCTACTCATATTTCAAAAATCCGTTACAGCAGAGGCATAGATTATTTCCTTACCTTTAAAATGGTGTATAATTTATGTCATTTAAGTAAAAAATAGTTACCGAAAAACGTTATCCCCTGTAGGCTTGCAATAGGAAATAACATCGCATCGATACACCGAATTTGGAAGAACCTAAATAAAATATAATATTTTTAATGCGACTATATGAAAATTGTGGTAGTGGGAGTTTGTTAGTCTCCGCCCACCGTCTCCACGTGTTTTCGCCCGACCCCTAAGGTGTAGCGTAAATGCAATCTTAATAACTAAATTTTTATCTTATTCTTATTTCAAATTAATTTGTCATAATTGATTATTGGACTTCCTATCACTGTAACACTAACGTTTAATACTTACTTGAAAAATATTTTCTACTTTTATGTCCGGTTTGCTATCAAATCGTGTTTTTTTATATTTTTTTAAACTATAATTTATGTTCTTATTTTTTAGTCTCAGAACAAATTAAAAGTAATCTTAATCAAGAGCCTTGATATTTATTATATCTTATATTTGTCAATAAATTTATTATGACCAATGGATCATAACTAAATTCCATATAAAAAAGAAAAATCCCATAGATAGACGCTGAATCCGATTCCGAGCTCAGAAATAGCCCTCCACGTCTGAAATTGGCCCTAGGAGCCAAAAATGGCCTCTGTAGGGCCTGAAAGATGGATTCCGGGATGAGGCAAGGTCGAAGGTGCATTCTCAAGCCAAAGCCGGATTTGTGATCAAAAAGTTTATATCCAATTGAAATTTCCCATTCAGGACCGGGAAAATGACCTCTTAGGGGCCAAAAAATCGTGTTTCGGACGTCGCAATCGCAACAGTAGTATTTTTATGTACTTTTAAATTCTGTAACTCAGACTGTGCTAAAAACGTTTATAGCCGGAAAATCATGTTTTGAAGGCCGCAATCGCAAAAGTGGTATTTTTATGTACTTTTAAATTCTAGGAATTAGACTGTGTTCGACAACTTTATAGCCAACTGGAATTTTTCATTTGGGACCGAAAAATGTCCCTTAGGGGCCGGAAAATCATGTTTCGGACGCCGCAATCGCAACAGTGGTATTCGCATAAAATAATACCCCTGACGGGGTTGGAAATCTTATTCTCTGCAGGTAGGTCTGAGGTCGAGAAGTTCTATTACGCTCGGTTCATGCCTAAATAAAAGAATTACTCCTAAGTGATAGTGTTTCCATGTATCCAAAAGATTCTAAACGGCCGATATACTAATTCCAATGCCTCTTTGTTTTTCAATGTATTTTTCTACACTTAATTTTTGAGCACAGACTAAGTACCAGAATTTAAAAGTACATAAAAATGCCACTGTTGCGATTGCTGCGTCCGAAACATGATTTTCGGCCCCTAAGAGGTCATTTTTTCGGTCCAAAACGAGAAATTTCAGTTCTAGAATTTAAAAGTACCTAAAAATACCACTGTTGCGATTGCGGCGTCCGAAACATGATTTTCCGGCCCCTAAGGGGTCATTTTCCTGGTCCCAAACGGGAAATTTCAGTCGGCCATAAACTTTTAGAGCCCAGTGTGAGTTTCAGAATTTAAAAGAAGATAAAAATACCACTGTTGCGATTGCGGCGTCCGAAACCTGATTTTCCGGCCCCTAAGGGGTCATTTTTCTGGTCCCAAACAGAGAATTTCAATTGGCCATAAACTTTTTGACCACAAATTCAACATTGGCTTATGAATATACCGTTGACCTCGCTTCATCCCAAAATCCATCATTCAGGCCGTATAGAGGTCATCTTTGGGTCCCAAGGGCCAATTCCAGGCGTGAAGGGCCATTTCTGAGCTTGGGATCGGATTCAGCGTTAAAAAATACATGGGAATACATATGTTCCACCCACAAGTCCGAACATTTATTTTTTTTGTGGGGCAGTAACCGGATTCTCGCAGGATGCGTTTTATGCTTTATTGCTCTTGTATGGCGAATGCGCAGGATTGTCAAGTTGACAAAGAAATATATATTTTTTATCCTGATAATCCTTGTCAGGACCTTAGCATAAAGTTATAAGAAGATTATTGTACTGTCATCGGCCCTTGACCCTTGTGCAAATTTTCAAGTTAATCAGACTTCTTAAAATTGGTTAATAAAGTTGAAAGATTCCTTTACATAGATATAATATAATATAAGCGTGTTAAAAAGAATAATATTTATACGATGTGGCTTAAATAAATATATATTTAATAATTAAAACAGTCGGTATGTTTAGTGGACTGAATTCCATGTCCCATTTAGATATGTAGTGTAGCAAATAAAGTATTACATTTAGTTGTTGGGTATGAAGTTTTAAAAAAAGTAAATACCCACATTATTAAAAAACTCATACATACACGAAGTTTAAGATAAAGTAGTTAATTAATCTTTATCTTATAAAAGTTTGGTAAGTATAAAACTATGTTTTTTACTTTTTACATTAATCAAAACATTTTACTTTCCTGCAACAAGTATAGGCACGCATTTAAAAAATATTTAAATTTATATAGAGTGCAAAAAAATATGACAATATATATTTTGTAGAACTAGAGATCTTGCCATTTAGCAAATTTTGTTCGAAAAATTTAAAACATATCAGGTACTGCAAAGTACATCTGTTTTTAAATTTACCCCTTTCCATATATTAAGATTTTTACCACTTTTACTAGGTGCAAAAAAAATCTACATAAGAAAAAATCCAGTTAAAAAAGTCTGTCATATCTGCTAAAAATATTATTATTATATTGTATATTAATATTACTACAAAAAATCATATTTTTAGAGCTCCATCCTATGTACATTTATCGTAGTATTACGGAAAGTTTTTAAAAACCTAAAAAATACCTTATGAAATGGGTTAAAAATAATTAATAAATTACCTATTGAAAATTAATAATAACAACAACCAGACTTTTTCAACAATTAATCATTTAATTAAAAAACACAGGCGCTTTAATTACTCATGATAATTATGGGTATTTTATTTTTTTGATGATATTAGTATGTTTTTTACTACAATAATTATTTTTATTAAATATTTTTACTTTTGTTATAATTTGGTTGCCTCTTGCTTGTACCATTCCTTCTTCGTTATTTAATAGTTCTTTTATATGGTCCTTTTATTTGTCCATTCTATTGTGTTAATTAATTTTTGTTATTTCGTCTAGAATTTTATTAATGGTATAATACGATAAAAGTTTCTATAAATATATGTCCGAAACTTTTTTACTTTAAAACTGCAAGGCAAAAATCTTCCAAGAAAAAAAATATTTTGATTTTATAAATGTAAAAAATTAAATGTTAAAAAAATGAATAAACATAGAAGCATAACATTTGGGTTAGATGTTTATGTTTTCCACAGGCTTTCTTACAACAATTTTTGTAATCATCTGCTACTCTGGGAAAGGGTTAAAATTTACAATCCTCAATGACTTTTCCATTGTATTGTTTATATGGCATCTTTGTATTGCTGACTTCGTATTGCAGACATTGTATTTTTTATTTAAAAACGTTACAATTTATAACAAAAATATATAAGACAAAAATGTTTCTAATTAGGTAAAGCTTTCACATACTATTTCCTAAATTGCAAATTTCCAAGTTCAAAAAACTATACAGTGAAAAAATCAGTGGAAGTTGCAGATTTCAATTCTTTCTCAGGGTAGCAGATGATTACAAACGTTGTTGTAAAAAAGTCCTGGAAAATAAAAACATCCATTTTAAAATTTATGCGTTTTTGTTTATTCAGATTTATGGAATAAATTATTTTTTTCTCTTAAAACTTTACCACTTTGTAGTTCAAAAGTTAAGAAGTTTTAGACATATGTGTATAGTATTTAGTACTTTTTCTATTTTTATTTAAAGAATCCCTCTGTAAAATATTTTGCAATATTTAAATAAACACCCTGTATATACATATTATCTATATAAGGAACTTCATTTGACCAAAACACGAAATCGTGTACTTTATTAGAAAATATATAATTTTTAATATACCCGTTCTTGCAAAACACAATATTAATTATTCCCTTATAAAACATTGAAAGTCAATAAACTATTGGCATAGTAATGACCTTAAAAAATAAAAAAGAATTTATTGCTTTTGGGTGTCAGGTTCTTAAAAGATCGTGCCGACTTTTATAATTAACCCACAATATGTGAAACTGAGACTTTAGGTTCAACCCACAGTATATTTGTCTTAAAGTTAAATTTCCATGCATTTAGAAAGCTTTATTTTTTAGTAACAGTACCAATATAGGCTCTTTATATTGTATTAATTAATTTTATTTACCATAAAAAACTATTTTATTTGTTATGTTTTAATTGTTTAAAATGCAATATTTGCAAATAATTACCCAAATGGGATTTTTAAAGTATTGATATATTTTAAGCAACTACACCAAGATGGTCCGTAAGTCATGGCATTGAAATACCTACCGAATGACGTAATTCTCTAACCTTCATGTTGCAGGAGACCCTTGTAGTTAGGTGAATATGATCTTGGTTCAACACCCAAGTTAAACTGGGGTTTCTGAGCCTAAAGGACATTAGATTCATAAGTAGGTATGTAGCTTAATAGCGTTCTTAATAAACACAATATTTAACTTCTTATTAATAAATTTCTTCAAAAAAAAAGGTTACTGTAGAAATTGTATATCTAAATACCTGATTTAGTACACCGCACTATAATACACCAACTTTGGTAAGTAAATTAAAAATAGTATTGATAAACGAGTACACAAATCTCAAGATTTGGCGTTTAGCAAATTTTAAACCTTTAAAATTTATATGAATATATTGGTCCAAGCGTGGTTTAAACTGACAAGTTTTTTATATATAATAGAAACGCAGGCCGGCAGATCGAAGGTTTAAACAATTTGAACCATTTCTGCCTTGCACCAATGATTAAAAACTTCGTTTGCAAACTGAGTTATTATAATTTTTTTTGAATTAAGAACCAGGCACCTTTGCCGCATAGGCTATTTGCTCAATGCAATTTTTTGGATATCAAAACAAAAAAATAAGCATTAAAAGAATGTAAACTTCACTTGTAATTCTTATAAAAATTTAATAAACAAATTTTACAAAGGTAAATCATATAGAAAATTAAATAACAATTCTTTAAAACAAACAAATTTTATAATATAAAAACAAAATATAAATTACATAAAATGGTAAAACAAATAAGTCTTTTCTTAAACTATGTATTATCGTTGATTGAGTAGTGTTTTGGGAAGATACATAAGCTTATGGGAAGTAAAAAGATCGACAAATGTTTTAGCCGTTTCGAGCGCTAGCATCGGCCATCTGTTTAGGAAAACATAAACTAAATAATAATTTATTGATTTATTTAATGAAATATAAAAAAGATTTCTGTAAAATTTTTATAAACCAAAGCGGATGCCTCGTAAACGTAACCTACCAACGAAAAGCCGACGTTGTCAGATGTGAAACTGAACCCCTTGTTCATTCTCATGAAATTCTTTTACTGGCAAAAGACTATGGAAATAAAGATTCCATTGATTATCTAAAAAGATCAAGTGAAATTATGAGCAATGTCACAATGTTTATGCTTAAACATTTTAATGCAATTTTTGATAAACATAAATGTGAATTTGGGATAAAAAGTACAATTGGGGAACAATTATTATTGAATATAGAAGGCGTTTACGGTAATTGGTAAAATTCATGCAAGAATCACAAATTGTATATTGTCGATATTTTTATTAAAATAAAATTGTTTCGAGCATTACGATGGGAAATTAAAAGTTTAGCAAAAACAAAAAAATTGGGCAGTAAAACCTACGAAATGCCCCATAGAAAAATTCATATTTTAACTTCTTAAATTACCACACATGCACGCGATTATTTTTTGAGATACAGGGTGTTTTGAGCTTTTAAAAATACCCATGCTTTTATTTGTAACTTAAAAGAAATCCCGTTTCGGATTTTGTTAACACATTCTTTTTATGGGATTTTGTTTTTTAATTAGATTTAAAATTACACGTTTTTTGTTTTTATGACGCTCAAAGACGAAACGTCAGATTTTAAATTTGATAATACTAACTTGAAGGGGGGAAAAAGTTTTTATAAAAAAGGGTAATTTAATTTTAAATATATCTTGAAATAAGCACAGGAAAAAATAAAACGATTTTATAAAATGTCTGTTTCGTCCGGTTAATTCTCGAAGTGTACGGATTTTTTCAAATTTCAGAAGGCATTTTATTGGTCATAAATTTGCCCAACTTTGCCCCCATTTACTTAACTGACCCTGTATCTCCTGTGGTTACCGAGATCCCCATACTTCGACACGAATTTGTATCATCCTGCAATCCTGTATAAAACAAAGACTTTAAATGCCTATGTAAATTTTAAAGTTATTAATTCAATTTTAATAAGCAAATAATATTCAGACTTATGACCATTTTTTTTTGTTAGATGAGGGCAAAAACTAACAGAAAAATTAATTTCCCAGATGCCTAAAACAAATAGGACTATTAAAGAAATTGAAATATCATGTATTTTTTATTTTAATTCACTTCAATACTCCAAAAATTATATTTATTTAAATTTAGTTTTGTCAGGTTATATTTATTCGAGGTTTTATTATTAGGTATTTTTATTACATATTTATATGTTTTGTATAGAGTTGTATAGAGAAAATATTTTTAATAAAGAATAAAGTTTTCGTTATTTATAAATTTCAATTATTTTAATAAATATGTTTTCTTAAACAAAATTTGATTTATCGAAAGAAATAGGTAAATGATGTTGGCGTTAGCATCCTATGAACTTTTAATTTTTGGACTGTTGGTTTAGTGAGAATAAAGAACTAGTTTCTTTGTGAACCTTTTTATTTTTTGCGACCATTGGGCTAAAAATTGTAGCCTCAATAAAGGGCTTAATAAATACGTCCCAAAAAATAAAAAGATTCACAAGTCCTCTCATTCTTTATTCCCACTAAACCAACAGCTCAAGAAAGAATTACTTTTTGAGACACTGTGCTGTGCTGTTTAGGTAAGTTAAATCTTTCATCTTAATATTTTTTCTCAAAAATATAGGCACATAGCTATTAAAATCAAAAAGTTAAAGGGGAGTGGACTTTTAGGCGGGTCACCCTGTACCTAGAGCTGAACCCAATCAACGGTAAGCATAATTAAAAAATAGCTTTTAAATTTATCAGTCTTTTATTTTGTTCTCAAACTGAAAATATTTAAATAAAAAATGTATCTAAGCACACAATCAATCAATATCAATAATTATACATGGTTAACTTCCCGTAAAGGGTAAGAAATTTCTTTAGATCTGGCAACGCAGCGTGTAGCGACAAAAACCCGATTTTATTTTATGTCTTTAATAAAAATTTTAAAACCCAGGCCACCACTTAAATTCGGCCGTTGTTTACACAAACGCCGTAAATTTTATTGGGGCAGCACCAATCGATCACGCTTTTTTCGGAATCACTCGGCATCAGTCGTTACTCAAAAAGGACGAAAGATGCTATTTGCATTGGTTTAAGAAAGATAGAAATAATTTTTGTCGCGAGCCACGTTTGTTTTTATAGGCATTAGGCATCTTCCCAAAACACTACTCAATCAACGGTATTATTTAGTTATAGGCAGAACCCTATACTAACATTATTTTTCGAACCTTTTTTTCTGCAAAATCATTAATTATATCATTAAAATTTACGATTACATTTTAAAAAAAAATTAATCGTATATTTGCCGCCCATAATAGTTGCCGCCCTAGGCTTCAGCCTACTCAGGACCCGAAACTGTGGGGATATAAAGAAATTTTGTAGGGCGCTTTTTCTTACTTCTAAATTGTGTTACTTTTCATGCCGCAATATTTTTAAAATAGTTATACTAAGATCAATAGAATGTAAAAGATTCGCTCAAAATTTTCTGTAAAAAAACTATTCCTTTTACTTCTTTACTTCTTTTCCATACAATCAATGTTCGATATACATACATTTTTAATACAATATTATAGAAAAAAATTAAAATCAAATTTTTTATTGGGGAAATAGAAGAACCACAAGCACAGAATTGTTTGTTGCAGTTTTTCTTTTAGATCTGCAAATGTACTGAAGAAAATGCGTTTTGTTAAAAAGTTATGCTAGACGAAATTTGATAAAAATTGCACGGTATTTTTTTTACAAATTTTAGTCAATCTACTGACAGTAAAAGTAGAGTATAGTATATTTATTTTGGTTTTTTAATTACCCTTGGAAATGAAAAGACTCGTGAGATAAATTATTGTAATTAGGTAAATTATATTGTATTTTTATTTAAAAAATGTAGAGTGTACAAAAAATTTGATTTACCCCTGTCACAAGTCTGGGTCTTTGCTGACATGAAATAGTCCGGGAGGCTACCGCAAAAACCAAGCCCATAAGAGAACCGCATGAAACATTTTTTTTACATTACTATGAACTATAGTCAATTCAAAGCCGCACTGCCGGCTCAGCTCAGCGGGTTTAAATTGCATTTTTTTACCTTAAAAAATTGTGAAGAATCGTTTTTTTTAATATAACTCAAAACTACTGACTTTAAGAAAAATGGTAAAAAATCAAAATTAATGGTCTAATAAAACTATGTTAGTGTCTTATGTAATTTTTTTTAGCCCTTTTAGTTTTTGAGATATTAACGATTTAAATTTAAAATAAAAACTTAAATATCGTCAAAACTTAAAGAGTTACGAAAAATGTAATGGGCAAAAATATGCCTTCTGGTTAGCTCTATAAAAATAATTATATACACATTTTTAATAAAATAAGCAATAAAGAAGATATAAGCAAAAAATTAATTTTGGTTATTAAAATTTTCGCTAATAACAATATTTTATTGGTACAAGTAAGTATACCAGCTCCGATCCATTTAAAATTAATTCAAAATGTTCTATTAATTGAATAAAACAAATTAATACACATGTGCCTGGAGGCAATGGGGGATAACCTAGTGGCAAGGATATTTTATTTATTTTTATTTTTTTGGTCCAATAACTGTACCCATACCTATCCACTTAAAACTGTTACCAAGACAAAATTTAAATTTTATTTAATAAAATAAAATAAGCGCCTCCTCTATCTGGGTGTTATATTCCTGGCAGGACGCTTTACATTTCTCGATCTTCTATGCTTCTATGTGTATAGCTCATCGTTTAAATATTTTTATTATCGATTTAAATAATAATATTATTAATTTATAAAGGCAGTTACTCGTTTAAAATGATCTTAAGTAAATTTTAATGATATTTTTAACTTAAAATTTTTTTAAAGCTTATTTATTTTTTCAGTTGAATTAATGTTTAGACTTTAATTTAATCATATCTTAAAGTAGTAAATAAATGGATAAATACCATAATTTAAATAAGAATGGCTTTAAGCCTAGAAGAAGTAGATAGCTTATTAGAAGAAATGTTTTAAAAGTTTAATACTAAATAAACTATATAAAAATTATGTTAAAATTATGATTACAATTTTTGTCAAGATCATTCTGAACGAGTAACTGTCCTTAAAAAATTATTGATATTAATATTTAAATCGATAATAAAAATATTTAAACGATGAGCTATACACATAGTAGCTAAGGAGATCGGGAAATGTTAGGCGTCCTGTCAGGTATATAACACCCAGATAAAGAAGGCAAAAAAAAAAAAAAAATATCCGTGCCACCAGGTTATCCCCCATTGCCTTGAGGCACATGTGTATTAGTTTGTTTCATTTAATTGATAGAACATTTTGAATTAAGTTTTAAATGGATCGGTGCTGGTATACTTACTTGTATCAGAAAAAATATCGTTATAAGCAAAATATTTAAGGGCCAAAATCACTTTTTGGCTTATATCACCTTTAATACTTATTTTATTAAAAATATGTATATAACCTTTTTTATAGAGCTTAATAAAAGGCATATTTTTTGGCTATTACTTTTTTTGTTAGCTCTTTTAGTTTTTAAGATATTTGCGTTTTTATTTTAAATTTAAATCGGTAATATCTCAAAAACTAAAAGGGCTACAAATAAATTTATATTAAAAACTGACGAAGTTTTATTAGACCATTAATTTTATTTATATACTTTTTTTTCTAAAATCAATAGTAATACAAAAAAAATGTTTCATGCAGTTCTCTTATAGGCTTGGTTTTTTGCGGTGGCCTTCCGGAATAAAAAGCAGTTACGCTCTCAATCTATTTACTCCTGACACTATGGCGAAGGCATCCATATCAGTTTTCACTTCCAAAATATTTGGACACGCGCGTTTCCTCTTGCTCGTCGAGTTGTTTACATCCCAATGTTTTTATCTAGGTCTCTGTCTAGGTTACATCTACATGATGAAGATGACACGCGTTTTTTAAGTTTATATTACATATCATTCTTATGAATTGTTTTTGTACATTCTGCTTAAAGCTCTGATTAAAGTGGTTTATATAGTATATAGGCGGTCGTCAAAATTTATTAATTAGAAAATAATATATTTTCATAATGTCTGAAATATTTAACACACAAAACCCTTTGCTACGGTTATATTTATTTTGGGCTTAAAAATGTTGGTAATGTCCATTTTAACCGCTGCTCAAAGGTTTAAAAATAAGGTAAGTAAAATTGTCATGCTTTTTATTATAAGTTTTAAGTATATACCAGCTAGATACAAACTACAAGGTAACATTCAAAATCAATTAATTTGACATATAATATTTTGTAAATTGGTATAATATTAAATAATTGGTATTTTAGTTACATGTGTAATTATGTAATTCAGTAGTTTTTGTCACAATTTATTGTCAATAAATTTTTCGTTTAAGCTGAGGAAAATTGGGTTATTATATTTCCAGCCATAAGACGTAAAAAAGTTATTTTAATTTGCGGAAATGTACAGGGTGTCCGATTTTCGACATTCTAATAGGGCTTCTCCGAAATTGTTAGTGCTATCAAAAAAGTAATATGGGCGTCATGTTCTCTTTTTAAGTCAAATTTAAAATTGTAGAATCAAAATTTGAAAATTTTCGCCCGCTTAAAAGGTACTGGGGAAAATAAAAAAATTGACAATTTTAAAATGAGTCTTTATTTTCTTAATTAATCTGTCGTTTTTCGGAATAAGCATTAGGGGTCAGGTAAAAAAGTTATCGGATATCTACTAATTTTTTTAATCGGCGCCTCTGTATATTTTATTCTAAAAAGAAAGCATATAAAATTCTCTCTTTAAAGATATACCACATCATGATATTGGTTTTTATGCGATTTATTTAGACTATATTACTTTAACCCACAGTAAGCTATAAAACAAAAGCTAATATCCTAGATACAAACCTATATATATATATTTAGTTTTTATTAACCTTTACCGTCAATTTCATTTTTACATATATTTATTAATTTGTGAAAATGACTGATCAGCAAATGAAAAATTTGACATAATATCAGTTTAAATGGAAACTGGAATTGAAAATTTAAAACTTTTTGTGGGTGCTTAGTGAGACCAAACCGTCGGACTCGGCTACGCAATGTTCATAATGCAGTTAGGAAAAAAATCCACTTATTAACATAAAATATGACCAAATGCAAAGTTTGCTTTTGGTGAATCGATTCTTGTATCGTCTTAAATTTGAGATTTGCAGATTGTGAAAGGTTAATAGAAAAGCTCGTCTTGGCCAAGTTTTCTTGTCGTCTTAAGTACACACCCTAATTTTATTCTCTAAAATAACTTTGAAATTTTAGGGACGAAAATCTACCTCCGTGAGAAAAAAAAACTTAAACTTGAATTTTAAGATCTGAGGCGAAAATAATTTTGACGTCAAATAAATATTTCCCTATGTTGTTAATATAACCCAATATTTGCGGCTTGGTGATAATGTAAAAGATTACAAAAAATGTTTGGTCTGCTGAATGTCGAATAACAAGTTGCGGGATTCTTAACCGACATTGGTACTTTACAAATCCCCACATGGAACGATCTTTTTGTCAACCAGGTCGATTTGGGAAAATGTAAGTTGTTTTTTATTTCAAAAGAAACTGGTGTACATCAATTTTAAACAAAATTTAAATGCAGATAGATATCTGGGCATACTCCAATCAAACCTTTTTGATACCCTTGATGATGTTCCTTTATTTGGGGTAATAGAGATTTACTTTCAACAAAATAGCGCACCCCACCCATAACGCCCTTCTAATGGGAGATTATTTAAATACTAACTCTAGAAACCTTTGGATAGGAACACATCAGGTGGCCACCACGACCTCCGGATCTAACACCTCCAGGATTTTTTGTTGGGGGAATGTTGGAAAATAAAATTTATAAAGAAGTCATCCTAACCCAACAACAACTTAATCAAAAAACTCATAAGGCCTTTGCAGAAATAAATCATTACAAATCATGAAATCTTAAACATCCGTTTATAGAAGATGTCAGGAGTGCATTGAAATCAACGGAGGGGCTTTCGAACATTTGTGACGATTCCTATTATTCTTGCCCTTAGTCTGAATATTTTATTTTGTTTCAAAGTTTCGATAGCTTTTTAATTTTTTGTGCCAACTATTTTTTATAATATTTGTATGTTAAAATATATTGTGTAATGTCTATTCCAGCTACAATGTCAATAAAGTTTTTGTTTCTAGGATATTAGCTTTTGTTTCATAGCCTACTGTGGTTTAAAGGTAATAAAGTAAAAATAAATCGCATAAAAAACCAATATCATCCATCGTGTGGTAAATTTTTGAAAAGAAAATTTAATATGTTATCTTTTTAGATTAAAATATATAGGGTGCTCCTCTTTAAAAAATGAGGTAGGGACAGTAGCGTCGGTAAGAATATAGGGGCTCCCCTGCAAAAATTCAGTGGGGGCCCCTACAGAAAAGAAATTTTATTTATGCAGGGTGATTGGTAAGAAGAAGCGAAAAGTGATGACCCGAATTAATTTTTTAATTCTAAATCGAAAACCAAGAATACTTTTTTTGCAAATTTTCCTTCGATTTCAAGATATTTCACTATAAAGTTTTGCAAAAAAAAAAAAATTAAATCACATTGTGGGTGTCGCTAATCTTAGTTGGCGCTTTCAAACTATTACATCATATGAAATTAGGTTTGGAAATCTCCGCTTATACTCGCGACAAGCAGCTAGAGCGTTTCCATCGCAAAACCCATACACATAAACAATATCACCGTATTCTTCGTTAGTGAACTCCCTTTTCTTGTGATTTTTCCAATAACAAACTGACAAGGGTCTAACTTTTGATAAATGTCAAACTTATACTATTATAGTACTACCCTTAGTAGTACTATAATTTCGATGGCTGCTATCGAATGAAAAATCGGTAATCGGTAATATCGAAATCAGAAACATCGATAATAGCGATGGAGACGAATAACGAAGTTTAGCCTGGAGAACCATAAAAGAAAATAAGAGAATTTTAAGAACATTGAATAACCGTATTCCTAAATAAAATAAATAAGTTAATTTAAGTTGTAATAATGATCTAACTTAAAATTGAAATGGCGAACAGTAAGTTCAGCTGTAGGCCTAGGCCCTACTAGGTTATATTTAACAGCTACCATAATAAGGTTAGGGATGACTATGCCTATTGAAAAGAAAAGTTATTCCTCCCTTCTATAACTTATTTCTTAAAACATTCACTGCCACATTATGATGCCATCGTTATTATCCAAAAATGTCTATGGGACTGGACGCAAAGTTTGGCTAAACATAGGCCTATATTTCTAAATCTAAATCTTTTTTTTAAATAAACCGTAAGCTTAATTTATTTTTAATTTCCACTTACATTACAATGACTGTTTTGTAGGTGTTCTAGGTGTGTATTATTAATTCTCTGATGTAAACAGTGATGACAACTAAAAAACACACTGTTCAAGATTTGTTGTTTGTTTACATTTTAGAAATCAAGTGAAGAAGAAGAATTGAAAATGCCTTTCAGTCCAGTTAATTTGTGCTGTTATTTTCCCGTCCAAGGCATTCTATTGGGACTAAATAATAAATTATTATTATTATATTATTAGATTTATCTGGTTTTAGGATTTTAAGGTCTGGATGATTTTTTATAAATAACTTTGTTTTTTTGACTTTAGCACTGAAATTTTTTTGATGATTTTTTGAACCTTTGTTTTTATTAATATTTTTTTTGTAGTTAGTTATAACGTTGCAACATTTTGCTCTAAGGTCGTCTTTGGTGCTGCACGGTAAGGTATTTATTGTTGATTCTATATTTGTAATTAGGTCGATAGTGGGAAATTCGCTAGGGTTTTCAATTGGAGTGGCGAAGTTAAAAATCATCCAGATCTTAAAATCCTAAAACCAGATAAATCTAATAAAACAGTAATTATGCAATCGACCGACTACGATAGAAAAATGAACGATCTTCTTCAAGATAACACCATTTATAAAAAAATACCTAACGACCCCACAAATATTTATCAAAAAGCTAACAATGAAATAATAACTCGATGGGAAAACAAAACATATATCTCTCCTGATACGGCAAAAAAACTTAAAATACATAATGCCCATCCACCGAGAATCTACGGACTCCCAAAGCTCCACAAACAAGGAATACCACTAAGACCCATCGTTTCATGCATCCAATCCCCGTACGAAAATTTATCTAAATATCTAAAAATATTTTAAACAACGTAGTAAATCAAAACAAATATTACATTAAAGATTCTTGGCATTTCAAAGAAAAGATAAAATCTATTATTTTACCTAAAAATTATCTACTTATATCACTTGATGTCGTATCACTATATTACAAACATCCCCACAAAGTTAGCAAAGACATAATTAAAAAAATGGAATAAAATTAAACCATAACTGACATTCCAATCAATCAATTTCTTGAAGCCATTGAAACTACACTCAACTCTACCTATTTTCTTTATAACCAACAATTCTATAAACAAATTGACGGATGTGCAATGGGTTCTTCTATTTCAAGAGTAATTGCCCGCTTGTACTAGAAGATCTAGAAGAAACAGTTATTTCAAAACTAAATTTTACTCTACCCTTCTTTTTTCACTACGTGGACGATTGCATAACAGCTGTACCTCAAGATAAAATAGATTATGTTTTAAACTGTTTTAACGCTATCACAAAAAATTACAATTTACAAATGAAATCGAAAACCATAAAAAAATAAATTTTTAGATCTAACACTACATAACAAGAACACCTCAATTGAAACGGAATGGTACACAAAGACACCTGGTCTTCGAGGTATCTAAACTTTAATTCTCAACACCCATTCTCTCAAAAAAGTCGGTTGTAATTGGCCTTGCAGATAGAGCGATATATTTAAGTGACCCACCATATCGAAAAAAGCAATAACTAAAGCAAAAGCCCTTAAACTTAATAACTACCCTGAAAATTTAATTAACTCAATTTTTAAAAAAGAATTCGCAAATTTTATAATTTAAATAAATTCCAAAAACGACAGGAAAAAGACAATAATAAAAATATCTATCCTTACCGTACATTCCTAAACTCTCTGAAAATATTCAAAACATTTTTAAAGAGAATTCTTAGAAATGGTTTTTATTTAAAAAAACAAAAAGGCAATAAACACAAAGGCAGATACATAGAATTTAAGTATGCATTATTGCAATCTCATTAATAATTAAAAAATAAAAAGTTACACAACCAGATAATCAGTATATAATAATATTTAGATATAAAATTAAAAAAAAACACATTTATTAAAATAAATTAAAAAAAAAAATCTTTTACTACTGCCCCAAGATTATTATCTATATGCAAAGAACTCTACCTCACTGCTATTTTAAAATATATTTTACAGTTCTTGATATTAAACACATATTTATTCTTTTTGGTAAAATGGTAAGATGGTGCTAGTAGTTCTATAAACTATCAAAAAATAAATAATAATTTAAAAAAAATAAATAGTTGAAACGAAGACCGTTTATTGTGAATATAACTGTTTTAAATGTTAAGGGTTTGTTTGTCATTTCAAGTATTAAATGTTCATTACACAACAACGAAAATGAGTGTTTTTCGTAAGAAGCCCCTTAGTTTTAAGGTGAGATTAAATGTTGATATATTGTATAGGTAAAATCTCAATCAAAAAATTTTTGTATTGCAGATTGATATGTTGTTATAAAAAAAAACATATTATATACCTGACGAAGGCCTTCCAGGCCAAAACGTCGTAATTGACATAAATTGAATGAAAATTGCTTAGTAAGCAACTGTTTTTATATATCATAATATATATATCATAATATATATATATATATATATATATATATATATATATATATATATATATATATATATATATATATATATATATATATATATATATATATATATATATATATATATATATATATATATATATATATATATATATATATATATATATATATATATATATATATATATATTTATATTTATATATACAGGGTGCCACAGATTCGAATGCATGCATGGGGATCTCGAAACCGTAAGAGATACGGTTAAATTATGGCAAAGTTTGTATTTGCGTAACTAACCATGTCCATTCTAAAAATTCCGAGTACTTCCGGAGATATCTTGGAATTACCGGAATTTGCCGATTTATTTAAAGAGATAAAGTTAAACACTTTTTAGCAGTCCCGAGCTTTCGGAAAATTTATTTCCTTTTTCAAGGCTGCAATATGTAAAAAACCCTAGTTACATAAGATAAAAGACATAAAATATTAAAACTTACCGCTAACATGTTAATAGAAAATGACTAATGCCACAGAAGAGAACTTCATATTACAAATTAAAAAAAAAAATAAAAAAAACTTTAAAAAACATTACACATAATTAAAACACAGGAAACACAAAAGCACACCACCCCCATCACATTAATTATGTGTAATGTTTTTTAAAGTTTTTTTAAAATTTTTAATTTGTAATATGAGTTCTCTTCTGTGATGATCATTTCTTCAATATATATATATATATATATATATATATATATATATATATATATATATATATATATATGTATATATATATATATATATATATATATATATATATATATAAATATAAATATTTTATGGTAATGTTATGAGAACCCAAATATTTTTATTCGGCAACTGAAGATCTTTTATAACCATAGCATTTTTCGTCAAATGAGTCGGTTGGTTATTAGTCTACATTATAAGCATGGAAATTTGTTACTGCGTTAAGACACATATTGTATATATTTGTTTTACCATGGATTTACTATAAAATAATCTAAATCTAGTATAATTATTTATATGTATGAATAAGATAAACTTTGCTCCAAGCCCAAAGGCTCAATATTTATTTTTAGATTATTGGAACGGCAACATAAGTATTGTGTAATATTTATCTAATCAGTAGGTGTTTCAAAATAGATTAAATCGATGCTTATTACTGATTAAGATATAAGGAAAAGCAAGATAAACCGCAAAATACTAATATCGTAGTAACTATGTTATAAAAAATTTGCATGTGAATTAAAAATTGGAAAAGAAAAACAACTTTTTTTATAAATTATTTCAAATGAGTTCATTTTTCTACAGTTTTATTTTTATGTCAAGTATGATAAAATATTAAGTTTTTTAAATTTTCGCCAGTTAAAAAAAAAAAGATATTTAATTCGTAAGTTTTAATCAACAAGGGCGCGTAAAATTTATTTTTTATTTACTTTATAACTCCAGAACTCAGTTCCGTCTAGACGGTCACAATTTTGTTTTAGAAAACAAAACTTAAATTTATTATTTATTTAATTTGCTAATGTTATATATATATATATATATATATATATATATATATATATATATATATATATATTTATTTATTTGTCTGTCCACGTGATTCTGAAGTTATGGCTTGAGCTAAAATAATGAAATTTGGCACAGTGGTAGTCTTTAGCAGTGGCTAGAATTTACCGAAGCCCGTTTTTTAAATTCCGCCCCCGGGACAAAAATAGAAGCAAAAAAGTGTTTTTTAACTGTTAGCCTTACGGAAGGCGTCTTACAGAGACAGAGGCTGCTTAATATTGTCTCTCGCCTGGCGAAGACAGGCATTTCATCTAGTGTTATATTTTTTTAATTCTTTGTGACAGCTCACGAAGGATTTTTCATATGCATATATTATATATGCCAGACATATACATATATGCTCCTGCCGGGTTTCCGATGTTTAACCCATCTTTTTCCCCAGTTCCATCAACGCTGTCCAAGCACTGAAACATGCAAATATTGCATTTCACCTTTTAGACAACGCGGTAGTGCCACCACGGACGTTATTTTAACTAACTACCGGAGAGACAAATATAAAGGTAGTGCGATATTTGGTTACTTTAATTCAATCCAATATTCGCTTTGAGATTTTTTAAACACTTCATTTTTTTAGATAAACTACCTACTCTGTATCGCGGTATAATTTGGAGTAAACATAGGTGCATTTTTGCTTTAAAAAATCGTACCATGAGACAGACTGGCATTCATCTGTATAATGGTATAAAAAGTAAATACGCCTCCCAGCGACAGCCCTCCCTCCCATAGTATTTTTTTTCAGTAATAATTTCTTTCCAAATAAGCGTATTTTTTTGCTAAAGTTTGTGTACGCTAGCTATTACACTTAAGTTTATTAATTTATTGTTCACTATTTATTTTATATTAATATTTACCAAAATATTGAAATCAATATTTTTCAAAATAAAAGGTTTTTATGGGCACCTCTTCCTAACAAATTTCCGTCACTTCTGATGCATGAGCAAGTCCCAAATTTGAATTTAGCGGGTGAAAATACAATATGTATGAGAACTTTGATCGCCCATGAAACTTCCCGGGCCCTGAGACTATATGCAACAACGCTGTGGTCGAAAATATTTAAAAAATAATTTTGTATTATAGTTTTTAAATTTTTAATTTGTTAAAATACTTTATTTTGCAAATTTTATATAAAGGTGGGTTTACTTTTCTTCAAAAGTCTTATAAACTGTTAAAATTGATTATTCAACTTTATGAACACCCTGTATATTCTGTAATTTTTGGTATTAATTACTAAAGTTAAAATGTTTTCTTTTCCAGGGCTCACCTCAACGACCTTGAGAACATTACTGTTTTCTTCGTAGTAAGCTTTGCCTACATTTTGACCAATCCATCTGTGAGTTGTGCAACTACCTTGTTTCGAGTATTTACCATTGCCAGGTTTGCTCACACCATCGTGTATGCAGTCGTGGTTATCCCACAACCTGCGAGAGCTCTTTCCTTTTTTACCGGGTATTTGATAACTGCTTATATGGCTGTTACTACTATTTTGCACTTTTTAGTTTAAAGCTTTTATACTTAATAATTGAGCCTACAAAAATGTTTTTTTTTTAACTATAATGTGATTATTTTTATAACTAACATTTTTATACAAAAGTTATAAAGTTTGTACTGTAATAAACTACTGTTGTAAAGAAAGATTATCATTTGGTTTTAACAAACAAAATACAGTACCATATTTTAATATGGTACAGAACAGAATGTATATATTACATTCAGCGATACAAAGATACTATTAAAATACCTTATTCTGCCTTGCTCGTAATTTAAATGCTCAGGATTCTGCGCAAAAAAGGGTACAAGCCAGAAAAACTTAAAATTTTTGTAGTGTTATTCAATTTAGGGAAAGGGCTATCATGGTGTAAATAAACTCTTAGAAGTTATAAAAGATTAATGAAACCCAGGAACCATATCTAAGCAGAGTTTACCAAAAGGTAAAGCAAAGCCGGTCAGCTTGTGCATTACGAGGTCCCTAAGATCTACTCCAACTGTAAACTTAGAGGTTTTGCTAAATTCACCGTTACTCAACATCTTTCTATCAGAAAAGGTAAGGGCGAAACAACAAATACTAGAACCCCTATAAGATCAGATACCGGAAAACAGAAGAGGATCTAGAGGTAAACTCTATGAGATGCGTTTCGATAAAATAATCCCTTGCTATAATTTCAGCAATCACTCTTGAACTGTTTTTTTAAAGCAGACCTGATTTGGAACACCTATGGTTTAAAAAACAACCAACGAGACGGAAACAAATTGAAGTTAAAAATATTGCTAAGTTTTGGACCGCATGCTACATTATTTCAAACGGAAATTGCTATAATACGATGTTATGCCATGGAAATCGGTGGAAGGACAATACAGCGAAAAAGCTACTTAAAGAGTTAGGCGACCATTGGGACAATAAGCTTTAATAAAATCACCTCTTGACTTGTTAAGTACTTTAAAACTGCCCTATAAGAAACTAAACTTTACAAAAAGCTAACTGTAACCTGGATTCCAGGACACCCTGTGGAAGAGTTTGATAGATCCTATATTTGTTTGGAAGTTATAATAATAATTGTATGCTTTTACATGAGATTATGATCAGAAAAATGGAAAAAACCAAAAGAAAGTGTCGGCAGCTTCGTCTTATTGTTTTACTAAAGATTACTGATAAATTCATAATGTTTTTTATATTTTTATGAAAATTTATCAGTTAAGTTATGATAGAATTTCTAACTGACCATTTTTCTATCCACATAGACCTATTAGGATTCCTATTGAAACCTAACATTTTCTATTTGCATTTTTTCTCAGAACATAAGGGCCTTATTGCGGTCAAAGTCAAAATTTTGATTTTTTAATTGCAAAAATTATTACGACCAGGAAATGAAAAAGCAGACAGTTTAGTTAAAGAAGGTTTAAACATGAAGATGATAAAACCAGAACCATTTTGCGAGATTTCTGATCTTTTTGGAAGATTCAGCAGAAGTTGAGTAAACCAAGAATACCGTACCTAGTAGTTTCAAACACCAGGAAAACATTACATGCTTTTCGCTGAAGTCTATGGCTTAACCGCATCCGCATAGCAGACTAGTGGTATGTAAAATTTAGGGACATGTGGGCTAAATAAGCACAAAAGACAAATACACCCATGGCCCTCTGAGAGTTTAGGACTTAACTACCACTAAGCATACTTGACTTGTGCTTCAACTTGGCTGGTGGTTTATAGTTTAAAAATCACCAACACTACTGAAAAACTAGAAGTTACCTACAAAGGTACACTGCATATTTTTGAATGGAAAACGGTGAGAAAATACAGTTCTCGTACAGTATAAGAATAAAAGTAACCTATAAAAATATTTATTGTTAGTAAAATATTTTATGTTTTCTAATATTTTTTTTATGTATATTGTTAAATTATCTAAAGATTAAAGCAATGGCGACTAAAATTTAGGTGACTATACCTGTGCAATCCATAACATTTCTTTGATCTGCATGGCTTGTGGGTATTTATTACAGTAGAAGAATTGGTAAACAATTTTAAGTGGGTTCTTAAGGCATTTTTTTAAATTTAAGGGTTGGTTGGGGGCCGCTACCCTTCAGCCATGCAGATCTTGACTTTTATGTTTAGGAATTCCTAAAGGACAATTACACAAATTTTCAAATTGTTCCAAGAATCTACGCAAAATTTTTCACCAGCTCTTGGAGTATTTGCAGTTAAAGGTCATTTAATATTGAAAAAACCAGAAAAAAAGAGTAAACTTAATAAATTACCAACTAAACTAAATAACTACATTCTACAAATGTGAAAACTAACTTTATTAAATTTTATAATGGGTTATTTCAGTTTGTTAATCGTCATTCGTCAGCAGAATTAATTTTACAAAAACCTTAACTATGTAAAATTCACTTGTCGCTATTAGTCATCTTTATTACAATATTGACAAACAGTGGCCATATTTGTATTTTAGATAATACTGTGATGGTTTAAAAATTTTAATATACATTCGCGGAAATAGTATGGATTCCAGCACCGATAAAATTATATACTTTTTATAAGACCAATTTAGATTCGTTACTATATGTTATTAAAATACTTTAATTTGATTTATTAAGGAATAACAATTTTCAAAATATTATTAGAAGATTTTTGAAATAGGTATGTTTACTTCGTGCAGCCACGATGCTATCGGATGTACGAATTTAACCCTCTAATAAAAGCGATTTGGTCTATTTTATTAAATGGAAACCATCTTTGTCACATAAAATTGTTGACCTTAAAAAATACTTTTCAAACCGTAAGTTGCGGGTTTTTCTTACCGCGGTAAACAAATACTGTAGAATCATACTAATCCGGTACTATTAAGAAACCAGAAGGTACTGGATTATTCAAATGTTCGGATTACTGGATTGTATAGAAACATTTATAGTAAATAATAAAAATAATTTCATAAAGGGAATACAATGTATTTGTGTTTATGTTCTACCCGTTTTTTTTTACATCCATAAGCTACATATAATTAACTAATTACATAGTTTAAAACAATCTTTAATTGAGGTTTGTGGTGTAGAAAGGGGTGTGGGAGGCATGGGCGGAGGGTGCCGGATTAGTGGACGTGTGGGTTTATTGAAGTGCCGGATTAGTGTGATTCTACTGTATTTTATGTTCTTTGTTGGTATTCTGGTGTTTTTCTTGATTTAGCTGTAGTTGTTGTTAAGTATTCGATCCATTTAAGAAAAACAAAATTAAGCGGTTAGGTACTTTTAACAAAGAGTATTTAATCTTTGGGGAGTTACTTTTGAGAATGACCTTGACTGACAAAAACACATTATCGCCATAGCCAGAGCAGCTTTAAAAAATCTCGTATTATTGTTATTATTTTCTAAATTGGAGTTGCTTTAAAGCAGACTCGATGTTGTGTTAGGTTATGGTGTTATATTCTACAATATAAGGATATTAGTCGTCTCTAAACTTGGCATATTATGTATATACGTATTAATACCTAGATTGTTTCATGATTGGGGTTTATTAATAATAAAACAAAGAGATATAATGCCTATAGTTAGTTATAATAATAAATGTATGTATGTACATACGATACATGAAGGATGGAGAATCCATCCATGTGCTTTGACCAGACCGTAGTTCAAATAATATCGTCACCTACTAAAAAATACATATTTTTTAATCGTTTTCATTTTTTCTTTAATTAATAAAGTTTTATGGAAAATAATTATTCAAAAGAGAAATTAACACCAATGTGATATGCTTCCGTCGAGCTATGACCTTTGTTCTTGCTTTATTTTGTGCTGTGTTGTCATTAATGGGGTAAATTCTTATTTACGATTACTTTTTGATATTAAAAATTTGTGAACAATTGCCTAGGTAAAGACAATTATAATTTTTAAATTTTAGTACTATTAAAAGATATAGCACGTCTCATGGGATTCATTTGGGTCGGGCGAATACATCAGATTCTAATCTCGATAGAAGAGTGTGACAATCGGATCGATGAAGTACTGGAGACGTCCGATTACGTCGTATTAATTTAGTTGGCTCAGATAGGGTATATCCCACCAAAAACACTTATGTAAAATAAGGACCAAGTTCTCATTTAAAAGTTTTTTTTACTGATTTGTAGTATTAACGTATTTTTTTTAATTAATACAGTCAGTAAAAGACTTGCCAAGTCAAAAAAGAGTGGAACAAAATTGTGGACAGAGCTTGGTCAAATTTTAGATCTTAGTACTTTAAGAGGTCAAGATTTTTAGGGGTATCTCATATACCTTGCTCTATAGATATATCCTAACCATTAGACCAATTGAGAAGTACAAAAATTGCTCATTTTATGTGGTAAATGTGACAATTTTCTTTGTTTAATAAATAAAATCGAATACGAATTTTTGCTCATATGTGTGGTTAAACATTAAAACAGTTTTTTTAAAGTACAATATACAATATGCCTCGAGTATGAATACTTGGTCATATTCGTCAGCATGAGGCAAGTGTGTCAATTAAAAAAATTAGAAGAAGGATAAACCGATCATGCCCTAACAATTTGAGATGTTATCAGGGGTGGATTTAAAAATAACGAGGTCACACCGTTAGGAGCACCGGATGTCGTAGGAGAACAGCTCTTAAATAAGAAATTTCGAAGTTTTTCTCATCGTCACATCGTGCATTATCGATGCAACCTATTACCTTGGTGCAGAGACAGACTTCGGTGGATGCAGCAATGAAGCCAGTTGATCTCTAGTGGTAAATCTCGCATTTGTTTGTGTATGAGGGTCGAAAAATGGTAAGAAGACGACGTGGTAAAAGACCTAATTCACCGTTTCATATGAAGCTACATAATCATAACGCCGAGTGTCCCAACCGCTGTGTTTACACGTCGTTGTCGTGGTTGTGGTTAGTAGGATCTTTTGTAACATGCGCTAGAGTTGCTGGTTATCGGCAACTCTTTTGGCTAGCGTATGGAACGGGATCCGTAGCTAAGATGAACACAAGGCTTAACTTAAGGTGTTAGCATACCGTGCTGATAAGTGAATGACATCCTGTGCCTTAAACAGGTTGGAGACACCTGTTTAAGGCACCGTGTGCACCGGTGCCTCTGATACAGGGCGACCTCTCAGAGTATCTAGCCTTACTGCGGTAATGCGGGGCTCTGCCGTGGTGGACTATTACTTCCCTAGCGCTGACCGAAACGGATAAATCCGTTTCGAGAGGTGCCACTCAAGGTCACAAGGAGACAAAGGTGCGCCGACCAAAACGGGTGAATTCGTTTTGAAAGATGCCCCTGAAGTCACCGGCGCTTGTCTCACGGGGAATGGCTAATCCATCCCGAACAAACAGGTGCTTAGGAAGGGATTCCTGAATCCAAACAGAAGGCGGACAGAACCGCATTTATAGGGAAAATGGTTGCTTGGTTAGAAACAGAAAGCGGATAGGACCGTTTTCAGTTGCGTCCTTAGAAAGAACATCTGGTTCCTGTAACAAGAACCTGGTAGCTATCCACGTCACTAGACCGGGAGAGGAGGGCATGACGGATCTAACCATCTGCTCGTCATACTCTCCAGGAGACAGGGTCACCAGACCACATCAGAACACATATTGTTCTCGTGTCCGGTAGCGACACGCGTAAGAGGAGATGTAAGAACTCTCTCCCAATCTGGTATCGGATTCATTAGAAGTCTGATCCTATTGGGAGAAATATAAAAAGGTGTGAGCTACAATAGACCGAGCGGTCGCAGTGGAGGGCGTAAAAAGTCCACTCACTTTAAACCTACCTACCTACCTACGCCGAGTGTAAAATCGTATGGGATGAGTAGTAGGACACCTCCAGCCTTTATTAGAGAGAGTGAGACATCCTAAGTCGTAGATTGTTTAATTTACAGCACGCTTTTCAGACTCTCATTTAAACATAAGCAAAGAGAATAAAATACAGAGATAGCCCAGATGACTATCTCATCAGATCAAGGCTAAGACGTTTAAATGACCGTATAAGAAATTGAGGGTCTTCAACACATTATTAAACCTAATTTTGTTATTAATAGTCCCATTTGGCTGAACATCTAATCATCAATTATTTATTGTCTGCTTTACATGTAAGCATAAAATAAATAAAATATATTTTATATTAATAAGTGTTTACCTTTCTTCCTTACCCAGTAGAATTCAATTCATGAAATTGCCAAACGCATATTGCAGCAACATGACAACACTTCCTAATAAACATTATCTTATTACGACGATAAAGTAATTTATAAACTTGTTTTTAGTTAGGTTAATTAACTTGTATAATCGATAATTTCTTGACTAGTTTTTCAATAAGTGCTTGTGTTTAGTTTTGTAGGTTTTTTTCGTAAATTTATTAAGTTTTAATCAAAGAAACTATATTTGCAAAATGTCGGAAGCATTTATCAACGACAAATTAAATGTACAAAATCCGTT
This sequence comes from Listronotus oregonensis, assembly GCA_019359885.1. NCBI lineage: Eukaryota > Metazoa > Arthropoda > Insecta > Coleoptera > Curculionidae > Listronotus > Listronotus oregonensis. The sequence goes on along the minus strand of JAHBCN010003096.1, from coordinate 50,164 downwards.
GCTTCGGTTATATTTATTCTATGTAAGCATTTTGGCTTTGAAAATGTTGTTAATGTCCATTTTAACTGGTGCACAGCGATTCAAACATAAAGTAAGTATTTTAATTACCTAGTTGTTATTATTTAAATTTTACAAAACTCTTGCGTATCATATAAAATTTTGGTTAACTGGTAAGTGAAGATTTTTTTATACAATAAACGTAGCTATAATTCGTAAATTGATAGTTTGTTCCCCGACCTCAATATCATAGATTTATTTTTGTGGGGTCATTTAAAGACGCCAGTGTACCGGGTGTCCAAATAAGAAAGGACGCCGGCTGTATCTCAGAAAATGTTTATCGCACAGCGTTGGGGAAAATATTTTTCGTAAAAGTGGTCAAGAGAAATAGTTGAAAATTATTTTCAAGTATTTAAAATGGTCGCTAGAGGGCGTAATTGCATAACTGCAATCTTGAATCTAAAAAAGTGATGTTTCTGTGAATTTTGCTATTTTAACCTAACAAAAAAATACCTGATCTTTAAAGTCGAGCATAATTTAAACCTTTTTTGTTCGACGATTTTTGCTGTATCTCTAAAAATAAAGTGGTAAAGGGTACTTAAAGGTTTGACAAGAGCTTTTCTTCGGCTATAAATGTTATTAATAGGGACCGGACAACGATAAAAAACCATCACAATTTCGAGCTTAAAATGATATAGAATATACCAAATAAAAATGCAATAAATAACTCAACTTCCTATGGTATTTATGGCTTTTATTTTAGTATTTTTATTCGGTGTGATTTCTTGTAGAATAATACAAAAGCCGTGGCAATAGTAAAAAAATTAGAGGAGTTTTTGCAACAACAAAGAATTAAACTATGATATTTTATAATGTTTTAATTTTGAAATTATATAAAATAAATTAAAATTAAAATAGACTTTTTGTCATTATAAATTTACAAATATTTGATTGCACCTCTATTAGGGTTCATATTTATGCAATTAACCCCACAAACATAGTTTTGTTGGTGGAAATGCAACTCTCCAAGTGCAGTACGAAACCTCTCCGGGCCTATTTGTTGTGATTATTATATTTAAAGTTTTGTTAGTTTCACATGTCGCCGCTGGAGGGCTTTTTTCGATATTCCGGCAGAAATGGTTAATTAAAAAAAAATTAAATGCATTTGTTTTTTTTTTATATAAAAAAGTCGCTAAATAATGCCTAGCTTGCGAAAACCGTATCTTGCTATCTTGTTCGTTACCTAAAATTTAGGCCAAAGAAATTTTTATACGTCAATATCTTAAAATCTATTAAACCTACAAGAAATTTTATATGAAATAAATTATGTATTTTTACGAAGCCTTTAATTTAGGTTAAATTTGTTTTGTCTAAATGCAATACTTTACGAGTTATAATAAAAAAATCGAATTCCAGGGGTATACCCTAAAAAAATCCTGAAAATTCGATTTATTGATTATAACTTATAAAGTATTGCATTTAGGCGAAAAGATATTAAACCTAAATTAAAGGTTTCATAAAAATACATAATTTATATTATATAAAATTTCTTGTAGCTTTTATAGTTTTTGAGATATTGACGTATAAAATTTTCTTTGTCCCAAATTTTAGGTAAGGAACAAGATATCGAGATATGGTTTTCGTGAGCTTGTTTAAGCATCATTTAGCTACTTTTTTATATAAAAAAAAATTATACCAATGCATTTAGGTTTTTGGAAAAATTACCATTTCTATCGGAATGTTGAAAAAAGCCCTCTAGCGGCGACATGTGAAAGTAACAAAATTTCAAATATTATAAAATTTTTAGCCAAATAATAGCTTTTTTCAACTATCTTAAGCTCGTTAAAATCGGCTTAGCCGTTTTAAAGATACAGTGTGTTTTTTACGAAAACATTTAAATACTTTATTTTTACAGATACAGCAAAAATTGCCAAACAAAAAAGGTTCAAATTATGCTCAACTTTAAAGATCAGGTATTTTTTTGTTAGGTTAATATAGCAAAATTCATAGAAACATCACTTTTTTAGAGTCAAGATTCAGCTATTTCTCCTGACCACTTTTACAAAAAATATTTTTTTCTCAACGCTGTGCGATGAACATTTTCTGAGATACAGCCGGCGTCCTTTCTTAAGGTATGTTTCCTTCCACGCGGCCGCCGCATGCGGCTAACGCACTACGTGAGCCGCAAAGCACTGCTAGTCATGTTTTTAAATGTGCCTGGTTTGTTCCGAGCGGCCGTCGTATGCGTCCGCTGTCAACGACTGCGATTGATGCGACTGGACTGCTGAAGAAGCAGTGTAGCCGCAGTCGTGTCTGCGTCTGATATTTTGTTTGTGTTGTTTTGTGTGGAATGTCCGGTGTTTTTTTTAATTGTTAAAAATTAAAACTTTATTTTTTAAATGAGGTCCTGGATTTTTTATTACGTATTTTAAGAGCTTTTAAAAAAAATCAGTTTAATGTTTTCCCAAGATCAGGCCAAAGATATATTGTATGACTCTCTCTAATAAATGGTTTCTTATGAAAATTGCCATTAATATAAATTTTTCGAATAAGTGCGATACATTATTGGTTTTGGGAACTTAATAGCTCCTAAAATACATAATAAAAAATCCAGGGCCGTATTTAAAAAAAACAGTTGATGATGGCAGCTCAAAGACGAAACGTAGGTGTATAAATCTAATAACACTATTTTGTAGAACAGAAAAAGTAGCAATGAAAATGTAAAAGTTATTTTGTTACATCCATTCAAATAAAGTCATAAAAAAATAAAAACGAAATCGCGAATAATCGTTTTTTTCCCAAAGTAACTATTCGAAAATTTTAAAGTTCTAAGGTGGCATTTTGATAGCATCATATTGCGCAACTTTGCCTTTATTTAACCGACCTCTTCAAGTTTCCGAGATCCTAATGACAAGACTCGAATTTGGTACACCCTGTACAGATTTACCTTAATACAATGGCTAATTTTTCCTGTGGGGTTATTGGATAGGTATTCAACTCTGTTGTATGGCTCGGACTTTATATCGTCTTTTATTAAGTCAAGAATAAAACTAAACTGTGCTTTATTCAGTCCAAAATATTTTCTAAATTTTACTTCATCCTGTTGCAGATGTCGATTTATTAATGTAGTATAACAACCCTCATCGCGTCTTTGTTGAAATATTGGAATTACCGGGGCATTGCTATGTTTCAGGTTGGCTAATTGTAATATTATTTCGTCATTCTCTTCTAATAATAAATATATTGCTAGATCATCCATCACGACTCTTACCAAAGATTATTCCCTTTACACTAATAATTTTGCTATCGCGAGTTTGAGCCGCGGTCCTAAGAAACCACCTGATTAAACAGCGGTCGCATTGCGTTAGTCGCATTGCGTTAGTCGCATGCGACGGCCGCGTGGAAGGAACCACACCTTTATTTGGACTCCCGGTACAAAAGAAGCATTAAAACTAGGAGTAAGAATGCTTGTAGCATGCGATAGAATACGAAACACTATCCTAACAATTTTTGTAGTAATTGTTTATTTTAGGTTTACAATTTTGCCAATGTATGTTGTACGTTTTTATTGTCCATAGTATGCAGATATTATTAGTTTTAAATATTTTTAAACCATATTTTTTAAAGCAAACTATTTTAACTTTTCATGTAAAATAACACCTTTAAATATTTCCATATTAGGTATTAGGAAACCCTCTGTGTATACATACTATTAGTCCCATATTATTATTAACTTAATCTTAGCTGCAAAATATTAGGAATAAAACTTAACCCTTATGTTTTGTTTTTAACCGTAATATATTTAAAAAAATATATATTTAATTTACATATTTTTACAGGCATTTGTTAATCCTGAGGATGCTGGACCACAAAAACTAAAAATAAAAACCAGTGACGACGTGGAACGTGTTAGAAGGTATTTTTTCTTTGTTGCATATAGAATTAGAATCGCATATACACCAAAAAAATATGGTTTAAACATTAGAATCAGAATAAGAAAATTATTAACCAGTTATTATGGGCAATCGTAATTCTATTCATTCATAAATTTATAAATGTATCTTCTTTATTGGGATAAATATTCTGTTGTTTTACTGATAACAAAAGTGCATTATTTTAAAACATGCCCTGTTCCAAAAAAGTAAAAGAGACTTTAATCTTTAGGAATGTATATGATTCTTTCTACTACTTGCACTATTTTTAAATGTAGTTAATAACGTCAATAAAAAAGCAAAAACATTTAAGTTTCCGAATTAAAAAATAAGCATTATTAAGAAAATAGTTCTGGAAGTGAAGGTTAAGTTGCCGCAAACATTTAGGAACAGAAGGTTTCACTTTACTCTTCACTAATAAAACTTCGAAAACGATACGAAAAAGATTATTTTGTTTGTCAAAACTAGCTGAAAGCAAACACAGTAGAAAAAAAGCGGAAGACTCAGTCTTTGTGCGCTTCTCTGTTTGAGCTAAGACCTTACTACCTTGATAATTTTATCCTTATTCTGCTAATAATAAACTTTGGTATTCCTCCCTTGAAAGAAACCTAAATAACTTTCCTGTCTGAGAAGAAAAAGTGATACTTTCCTGTTCCCAACCAGGGAAAAATGGCATTTTCTAAAGAGAAAGTAGAACAAACATTTTTTTATGTTATGTAATAATTACAAATAAAAGAACTAATTATATTTTCCAGAGCTCATCTCAACGACCTTGAAAATATCACCGTCTTTTTCGTAGTTAGCTTTGCCTACATTTTGACCAATCCATCTGTCAGCTTTGCAACTACCTTGTTTCGAGTATTTACCATCGCCAGGATCGTCCACACCATCGTGTATGCTGTTGTAGTTATCCCACAACCTGCGAGGGTTCTTTCTTGGGTCGCTGGGTATTCTGTTACAATTTATATGGCTGTTACTACTCTGTTACACTTTTGGGTATGAAATTTTTATCCAAAGTAAGCTGTAAAGAGATAAATTTTATTATTATAAGAAATATATTTAAAAAAATTTAAAAAATAAAAATAAATTTCTTAATAAAGTTTTTATTTTTTATTGTAAAATATTAAATATTTTTATGCCACGATGCTAAACTGCCATTTTTTTTGGTGGTAACGGAATGACTAATTATTAGGAAATCTAACATTTTGTAGTAAAGATATTTGAAATTATTAATTATATCTGTACATCGACTTTTTTGTTTAAATTAGTGTCAAATAATTGATTGAAACAAATAATAGCCAAACAATTTTTAAATTGTCTACGTAAAATAACATTTTAAAACAAGTGTTTTAAAAAAATAATGCAATTTCACATAAAATAGAAGAGCAAAGACTGACATATACCATCAGTTGTTGCTAGAAAAATCTCAAAAAAAATTATTAAAAGACGTGATTCTTTAAAAACAAAAAAATCAAAATGTGATTATTTTATTGGGAAGTAAAATATTTTTTTGGCAAATATGTGGATATAATAGGTATTGTTTTTACATAAATTTTTAATATTTGTGCTTTTTAATATTTTTTATGCCCTTGTGGTATGCGGCCGTTTTAACCAAACGAAAAAAGAACGACATGATCCTTGTAAGCAAGTTAGGGCAATAATCCTTATTCTGGACTTAAAATTTTTGCCAATACAAATGGTCTGGTTGGTTCTTTGTATTTTATGTGCATGTACCATTATAGCTGCCATGCTTCAATACAACACCCATGTGCATTAAAATGTATTTTGTAAATATGCACATTTTTTAATTAAATACCTTTATTAACAAATAAAAATGTATAATTGTATTTATATTGATAAAAGGCTATACTATATAGAATAATTCAAGGCCGTATCTGGACCAAATTTTTTTTTTTTGGGGGGTTTGGCCAGTGGCATTTGATAAATTAGGAATTAAAAAAAACTTTAATTTATAAAAAACACACTTAGCACCGTTATAATTTTAAAGATAATAATTATAATAACAACTGAATATTTCTTTGCTTTTCCCTCGCAAAACGATTTAAGACTTCCGCAGTATTAATTTGAATATTTCTATGTACGCTTAAAAGAGCAAGTCCTGTTAGCCGCTCTTGACCAGTTGAATTGCGCAAATAGTCTTTTAAACGTCTTAGTGATGAAAATGATCGTTCCGAGGAGACTGTAGATACAGGTAATGGGGCCAGAATTTGCAACAAAGTATGAATATTAGAAAACAAAGTTGCATTATATGCTGATAATGCATCAAGAGCATTTTTGGGCCTTTCTGCTTGAGGGACTCAATCAATTTTTGTTTCCACAACTGTAATTCTGCAGATAACGTATCTAGGTCCAAAAATTCCTCATATAATAACAAGTCATTTATTTTAACTGTGTGTGCTTCGCACATATTTGGCACTAGACAATATAATGATGAAAGTGACTTTTTGTGAGTTTCAAATCTTGCAGATAGCTCTTCAATAAGGTGATCAAAAAAAGGAATTGCAATTGTGATTCGAAAATATTCTTCTGCAGTAGCTACCAAGATATTAGAACGATTCTGCAGTCGTCACACTATTCTAGGTATTTTTATAAATTCTACTACAAGGGCGTAGCCAGGATTGTATATAAGGGGGGGGCAGACAAAGAAAATCCTGGATTATATTGTTTGATTTGATCGTTGTTTTTACCATATGAGATTCATATGAGTAGTGGAGGTAATAATTAAGAAAATATTTAAAAATTAGAAATAGCTTGAATGAATATGAGCGGCAACCGATAAAGGCGCACAACATTGGCTCATTAGTTGCCTCCCCTCTCACCCCGCATCCCGCCCACCCGCTCCGCTTCTATGTCTATTTTACTTAGGGTTCTTTACTACTTTTTAAAAGTTGTTTTAGGTATTCACAAAACGTTTTATGATTCATTTTTCTATAACAAAAAAAAACTACGCTACCCTTGCCGTTATAAGTGACAATTTTTGGAGTAAGAAATGATGTAAACAAAAATTATATTAGAGATCACATCACGTATTAGTTTATTAGGTCTTATAAGAAGCGTCGCAAGTTATGAAGCTCGTCAGAATTACAGTTTACCAGCGAACCACCGCTCTTCTTAGGGGGGGCAGCTGCCCCTCCCTGCCCGTACCTCGCTACGCCCATGATTCTTCGTCATCTACAGACTTTATAATAGCTTCAGATTTTTAAAAAATATTTTTAAATTCTTGATCTATATTCAGTCTGATAGTCCTGACCTTACTAATAACAGTATTCACATGCCCAACAGCTCTAAAGAGATCAAAATTCACAGTCTGTAGAATTCTGCATAACGGTAGAGTAAAAGCAAATAAAGTGGACGCTGTTAACATACTGATGATTTCTCTCGGTGGGGAAGTTTCCTGATTGGTGGAACAGCTAGACAGCCGCCATTAAAACTTTCAATTTGTTGAACACAAGCGTGGTTGCTTTGATTTGATTAGTTTTTAATGTTCTTGTGAAAATCTCATCAGAAATGTGGAAGTAAAATATGAATGCTTTTCAATGTTATCCCTAATATTGACTAATAATAATATAGTTTGTACGTTATAAACAATTGTATTTATTTTTATTGGAGTTGAAGTGATCAATATTGTTAATTATATTCTAATTCATAAGCAAGGCTCTGGAAACCCCTATTTTTAAAGTCACGGAGCACCGTTGCACGGTTGTTAAATATCGAGCTTGATCTTGAGTATAGACGCACCTAAAACATTACCTGTAGATCTTGACGGGTTTTTTTACGATTTTAGGCTATTGTAGGTATATTTATCGTTAATTTTTAATATAGAAAAAATGGTTTTGCAGTTTAGAAATTTCTTTTTTTGACCTATAGAGTGATTCAGTTTTTTTTTTGTATTTTTGACCGTTACTAAGTAAAATATATATTGTTCAAAAAATCTTTAAAAAAGAGATATAGTTACCAGTCGTTTTTATTTTATTTTACGTTATAAGATTTTTGGAATTTTCGGGGGGTTGAACTCCCAAAACCCCCTTAGATACGGCCCTGGAATAATTACACACTAAATTGACCTTCTGTAAATACTGGACAAGAACGGAAGTAATTTACCATCGTATTGCACACAGCTTTTCTTCGTTGCTATAAAAGATATAATTTTGAAATTTAAAATATATATATTAGTTGTAAATTTGCAACTTATCATAATCTGACCGTCTGTATAATATCAGTTTCTGTTTAGGGGAAAGTAAATCTAAACCAATAATAAGGTCTATCAATGATTTTTTAAAATAACTTGCGCCAACTAATTGATGGGTATATTTACTGATGTTTTGAAAATTTTAAAAAACTTTGAATTTTTGAGAAAATGTCAGATATTTTAGTTTTAATTTAAAATACTTTTTGACGTAAATATTCTCAAATAATTTAAATGCAAACTAGTACCTATTAAACATTACCAACAAAATGTGTTTTATTTTCAGAAAAATGCCCGACATATAGTAAATTCTACTTTAAGTTCTAGAAAAATGTGTAATTTTTTTAGTTTTATTTAAAAAATGTACTTTCTAACGTTTGCTACTTTACCAAAGATGCTGTAGCTGAATAAAATTAGTTTTAGTTAGTTAAGGGTATTTTTAAAAATAGCGTCCTCAAGATTATATAACACTTTGTTCTGCAAATCTTGGCCGTAATAAAATCCTGTAAACGGAATATTTGCATTATTCTAAACTAGTTTTTCAAATCAGGTTTAGAGTTGAATTGAGGCTTGAAAAACTGAATAGTAGAGTAAAAAGTAGGGTATATTATCGTCAAAACTTTGAATAGGAATTAATGAGTAATAGATATGATCGTTGATGTGAAAAGAAACAAAGTGTCGGTGCCAATACTAAGTCGAGGACAACCCCAGAACTATTTTCATACAACTAATAATCATCTACAATAACAAGAATACGTTGGATAAAAAGAAAACTGAAGACCCAAGAATGAAGTTAGGGTGGATAATCCTTTTAAAAGATAAACTAAAAAAAAAGTTTGTTGTAAATAATATGTCAAATGTAAAGGAACTCGGGAGACTTGTTCGGGCTATGTATAAATAAATGAAAAAATATGGATCTTAAGGGATGGAATCCGTACTGTCTGTAATGTAATGACCAAGAAACTTTTCCTCATTTATCAAGCAATAAGTCTATTATCTTTTATCGTTAACACATCCTCTATTTTTATTTTCTTCTTAAATTTCAACTTTGTTTTAAATAATATTTGCAATGCATATTGCAAGTGTACACGGTACCATTATTATATCTGTGCAAACACAAAAACAAAACAATATATTTATAATTAAACATTCTACTACAATCTGTTGGTAATTGTATAAATATTATTACATTACATGATACATAAATAATAATATAATCATAGATTAAAGAAAGTAAATATATAATTTTAAAAACAGTGACTTTGAAATTTTTTTTGTTTCAATCACTTATCAAAAATACCAGGCTATTTTTCATCGTCCATGCTATTTTTTAAACACTATTACCGCACTAAACGACTAAAACGTTTATGTGTGGTGATAGTATTTCTATCATTAAAGCACCCCAGAGAAATAAGAACTTTTTATTTAACTCCTTAATTTTTTAATGTAATACTGGCCCAATAACCTTTTTGTCTTAGAGACTTTAAGCAAGCTCTGGGTACCCAAGATCTTGCTTCTATTGTTTATTTTTTGGGACTTTGGGTTTTTGTCGATAGAGCGACAGGATTTTTATGGCTTAGGCTTCTTTTATCTGTATTTTTAAAATCGTATTTGTGAATTCGTTGTAACCATCCACTAATTGACCATCGTAACTAAAAGATATAAGCATATAAATAAAGGTGACAATGATACAGTTTTTAGGATTATAATTCCGAATACAAAAACTAAGGTATTGCGTGAATTTTGTGTAACCTCTGGAAATATTAATGAACTTATTATAGGTCAAGATGCATAAAATATGCAACAATGCACAAAACAAGAAGTAAAAATTCGTAGCATGATTTTCTAAACCCTTTGCATCCAGAAGAATGTTCGAGCCACACGGTCATCCGTCTCCTGCTAGCTGAGAGGTGCAAATCTTTCTCAGGCTGTGGGGAATTAAAAAGTTTAAAATACAAAAATAGGAAAATAATCGGTAAAGCAAAACTTGGAAAATATATGTATATTAGTACTGTCGAGAAGTTTGTTTCCTGCGAAAAATAGTTAAAAGGCTTCGAAAAATATGAGCAATAGCTCATTCAACGCGCAATGCAAATCTGAGAAAGGCGTTTTGAGAAAAAAAATCATTTCGATTTCTGATGATAACTTAAAAACCACAAGAGATAGCGGAATCTGCAAAAAAGATCCTTGAAGAGGTGGACATTTCCGATAAAAAAGTCCCTACTCTCGGAGTTCTATCTTCTTTATTTATAATTTTAATTTAACGCTGAAAACGAGCCTCTACGCGACATTTTTGGTTGCGCGCTCGGCATCAAAACCGAGTACGTCACACTTAATATTTTGTTAGGGTATTAAATATTATTCGAAAAAATTTAAAAAGTTGTGGTGTATTCGGAATACTTCAAAGAATTTATTCCTTTTAAAAATTTAACTTAAAGTTAGTGTTTTAACAAGTTAGACAATTCTCAATTACCGAATTTTTTTTGAACTTTCGTCCTCATTGTTCTTAAAAAATTATGCCTAAATAATTGTCGTATAATTTTTTTGCTTCGTAAAGCCCCTTTTATAACAAGATAACAATATAACGCCATAAAAGTTTTAAAACTGTTTAAAGAAAAATGGGATGATACTACGAACTGCAACTTCACAAAAATAATGCTGATCTATCCAGACAAGTTAATAGCGAAAAAAAAATCTTATGATGTCCAGAAGGAACCTCCGAACTCTAACGGGCGTTCTAACTGCCCTAACTGGCCACTACGGGGTAGGAGGACACCTATTTAAAATGGGTTTAACGGGCACAAAATAATTTATAGGCTGTGAACAAGAAAATGAGACAGTGGAACACATTTTTTGCGATTGAACGAAATTCCATGCTGGGCACGAACTGGCCATTACTGGCCGAAATTAGGGAGATTCCACAAAAAGACGTAAATCTCCCGCTCACAAGAGGAAGTACAAAGGACCTACTGAGGTCTAGGTGCAGTGGTATATTACCACCCTCTGAACATTCAGATCAAAAAAGTTTTTAAAAAATTAATCCTGTGCTTATAATAATTTTATAACTTTGACAAAAAATAAAAAATCAGACTAATATTGTCAAAGTTATAAAGTTATAAACAAATATTAAAATTTTTAAAACTTTTATGGTGTGATTTTGTTAGGTATGTATATAAGAAGGGCTCCACGACGCGAAAAAGTTATACGACAATTATTTAAATATTTTTTTAAATGTATAATAAAGACGAAAGTTCGAAACAATTTTGTTAATTAACAATCGTCTAAATTGTTCAAAAATTAACTTTAACTTAAATTTTTAACGGGAATAAATTCTTTGAAGTGTTCTGAGTACACCAAATTTATCAATTAATATTTAACCTCAAAAAATTGTTTAGTGTGACGTACTCGGTTTTGACGCCGCGTTAAATAAAAGTTATAATTAATGGAGATAGAACTCCGGGGATCGGAACTTTTTTATCGGAAATTTTCCCCTCTTCAAGGACCTTTGTGCAATATCTGCTATCTCTTATGGTTTTTCAGTTATTATTAAAAATCTAAATGTTTTTTTTCGTTTTTTGTAAATAACAGTTGCAATTTTTATTGGCAGAAAAAATCCTTAAAACGCATTTCTTAGATTTGCATTCCGCGTCGAATGAGCAATCGCTTATGTTTTTCATAGCCTTCTAACTATTTTTCGCAGGAAACACACTTCTTATGCGGATTAAGTAAACAAATATCTTATCTTTAAATGATAATATAATTCGAAACGTACTTTAAGCTATGTACTTATATAAAAAATAATAAAAAAACAACACACAAATCAATACCGACTTTTCTTCATTTTTTAGTGGTACAATAATAGATTGTTTTACCCCTATCTTGTTTAAAAAACTTGCACACAACTTTCATCATACATATCCCGTTAGGCATTTTTTCCGATGCAAACAAGTAGAAATACCTGCTATCCACTTTATTTAAGTAAATAAAGCTCCTTAAGTTTATATCTATAAATATAATACAAATATTTGCAAAAATATGTCTTGGTATAAACTGCTTCTCAAAAAGCATACAAAAATGTATAAGTGCATGTTTAGGTATATGTATAGGTTTTTGTGGAAATACTAGAAATTTTCTTGGCGATAGTTTTATGCAATACCCTGGAGTTATTATATTAATTTAAAAATACCTATATGTACATACAGCTACTGTCCTGCTTTCTTGGGGCTGCGAAGAGTATTTAAGATACTTATGATAAAAAGGTTAAATTGGAATATTTCCGCTGGTAAAACCAACTGGTTACGAGTTTCCTCTGATGAGAATACTGTTTTATTCTCACTAAATTCAGTAATGAAATAATTTAAATAACATTGGTAAACAAAAAGTAACTTATTTTTTGTGACATGGACGAAACAAGGTGTTTTATAAGTAAAAATTACCCATTTTTTCTATCACCCAAATTTTTTTCTGCTATGAGACATAGTTGTTTTCCAACAAAATATAACAATAGATGCATTATTATAATTTTTAAGTGTGGCTTAGAATGTTGTTGTCAATGTTTTACAGCAACATCTTGTTTTTGGGGCATCTGTTAACAATGTCCAGTAATAATTAGCCAGCAAACCGGCACTCCATTTGCCTTGATATCGTTTTTCCACGCCAAAAATGTCTTGGTGGAACCGTCCTCCGTGTTCGTCACTTACTGCTCCTAAATGTTCGGGAAAATATTAAAATGAGATTCTAGAAAGTGAGTTTATTAAATACATGTTACATTCCCTTCCTTTGTAAGCTATAAGTAGTTCACTGACAATATCCTTGTAATTTTCAGCTTCGAAATTTCCAAGAAAGTTTGCAACAATGGATTTAAAAGCGCTCCAAGCTGGTGATTCAGTTCCATTTAGTACATAGTCAAATATTTTTTTTTATTATTTTCTTTATTTGGGGACCCGCAAATATATCCTCTTTAATTTTTGCTTCACTGATTTTTGGAAATTTTTGTTTTAGATACAAGAACGTTCTCCCATTCCGATCCATTGCCTTTACAAAATTCTTCATCAGTCCCAATTAAAAATGCAAAGATGGCAGTAATACCTTTTTGGGATCAACTAGTGGTTCATTGGTGACGTTTTTATTCCCTGAGTTAGCGCCGGACGTAGTGGCCACTTTTTCTCTACATAATGAAGATCTCGCGCGCGGCTGTCCCATTTACAAATGAAACAACAGTATTTAGTATATATCTCAGTTGCATTCCAAGAAGAAGGGCTAGAACATTTAAATCCTTACAAATGGCCCACCTATATTCATTAGAGCGTATATGTATATAAATTATATGCATTGCATGAGCTATTGGTACAGGTGGATATTTATTGCCAACGTGAACCAATACTGCCTTTAAGCTAAGTTTAGAAGAGTCAATGAATAGGCGTCAATCATTTGGATCATGTTTCTGTCCTAATGCGTTAAATAAATTATTGGCATTTGAGCAATATACCAAACCCCCTTCTTGAAGAAAGCAGTGAGTAAAGTACTTTTGCGGTTTTCGGTAAAAAGTAATATTTACGTCACTATGGAGAAAATTTCAGCCTTTAATGAGGCTAAAACTTCTGACTGAGAGTTTGAAAGATTTAAATCTCGAGCTAAGTCATTAAGTTCGCCCTATGTTATCAGATGCAGCGCTGCTGAACATCGTGGTAAGTGAAATAGAGGGTCGGCTTTAATTTCCTTCACGCTTTCTGTATTATTCCTTGAATCAGTGGATTTGAGTTCTTCCTCATTCAGTTCTGATGGCTTTGGGACAGAAAGTTTATCACTATGTTTGACGGGCCCTAAAGCTGATGGTAAATTAGGATAATTAACAGTATGCTTAGATTTTGGTCCAAAACCTTTAATTTTCGTAAGACAAAAATAGCAATTTGTAACATGGTATTTCGGGTCTCTCCAAACCATTGGTACTGCAAAGTGCATTTTACGATTTACACCCTTCAGCCAACTTGTTAACAACGTTACACAAGTCTTGCAATACATATGAGGGACCCATGATTTGTCTTGGATGACGTGACATGGTGCAAGATAAGGAATTTAACGTATTGTAGATTATAAACGTGCATGTGCATGTTACCAAATATCTGTGGGTGATGGAAAAATTCTGTTTTCAGATTTGATTTTAGGGTATTAAAATACGTTAGAAACACTTGAAAATTGTCATGTCACAAATCCTGTGTTTATTAGTGAATTAAAGAACACATTTTGTCAGATCAGCAAAGTTAAGCAACCACGAGCGTGGTTAGTAGTTTGATGGATGTTCGTGAATAAAGACCCCGTGCTTTTGATTAGGGATTATTTTTCACGTTAAACTCTAGGTTTCGTCTGGATTACATTACCCAAATGGTAATGAGTGTGGTTTAGGTGTCGTAAAATATCTAAATATAGATACGATACTTGTGACTGCCTCCTCTGCATATCTACTTGGAGAGAGAGGCAAGGTGGGCAACATACAGACTCTATCAAGCGGTCAGTAACAAACCGCAGGCGTGTCATATGGAGAGCACCAGTCTCCTCAGGAATGTCCTGACCTGTAACAGACTGGGAATGCCCTCAGACATAATGCCTACAGCAACCAATTACAACCGGCCCTACAGTGTAGTCTACCCACAAAGGGAGGACTGGAGTCGAAAAACGACCGACCTGCTCCGGGCTGACATCTGTTGGTACACCGATATCTCCAAAACCAAAGACGGTGTTGGAGCTGGAATATATGGGCAGAGGCCGAGGACAGAGTTTTTCTTTAGCCTGGGCACTCTCGCAACCATATTTCAAGCGGAGGTATTTGCTATTGAGATGTGTGCTAGATCGCTGGTTAATCGGCACTGCACACGTAAGACAATTAAAATATTCTCCGCTATTTAAGCAGCTCTTAAGGCTCTTCAATCCAGCCGGTGCAATTCAAAAACCGTCTGGAATTGCAAGGATGCGCTGACCAAACTGGGTCAAAACAATAAGGTTACACTACTGTGGATACCTGGACACACCGGCCTAGAGGATAATGAATCCGCAGACCTCCTTGCCAAAAGGGGGGCGGAGACAAAATTCACAGGGCCGGAACCGGTCATCGGTATAGCTTATGGAACGGCCAAGCAGTTCATATCAGCTTGGACACAAAGAGAAAATCTTCGGTACTGGCATGGACTTCCAGGTCTCAGACACTCGAAGGCCTTCATAAGCCCACCGAACCAACAATGTACTGTCAAACTACTGGAGCAATTAAGGGTACACCTTAAAACTCTAATGGGACTGTACACGGGACACTGCAGATTAAAACACCACATGCACAAGATCGGCCTAGCGGAAGACGCCGAGTGCCGCATGTGCATGGAGGGGGATGAATTGGCAGAACACATACTGTGCTCGTGCCCAGCAATGGCACGACTAAGATTCGCAATCCTCGGCAATGACACCTTGTTGCCGGGGAGGTGAAAGATCTCTCTCCCAACAGGATCATCAGATTTATTAGGAGTCTGGACCTGGTGGGAGAAATATAAAAAGGTGTGAGCCACAATAGACCGATCGGTCGCGGTGGAAGGGTGTTATACCCACTCACTTTAAACCTACCTACCTACCTACCTACGATACTTGTATGTCGTTGACAGAAATGGAGAAATTGGGTAAACACTTAAAAACTCGGGCAGCCATGGTACCTAAAACATAGGCTTTAAAGAAGCTTTTGTGTTCTCTTGTAACAATAAAAAAAATTACCTAGAGTATACAGGTGATTCATGAGGAAATGTCAATACTTCAGGTAGTTAGTCAGAGTCCAAAAAATAAATATAAAAGTCTATACAAATATGGGTCCGCAAGGCCTTCGTTTCCGAAATACAGGGTGTTAAATTTTTTATTTAATTTTTCTATTTTTTAAATAAAATCTATAATAATGTAAATATGGGAGTAAAAATTGGTATCCGAGGGTTTTTTGGTATGATGGATTCGAACCTAATCTTAGTACGGCTCTTACTTTTAGGGGGTGCCACCTTTATAAACGTCTTTTTAATATTTTGAACAATCAGAACTTTTTTCTATGGCCCTGTGTTACATTTTTAGGTTAATTAAATAATTGCTTTGTTATTTTTACGTCAAAAAGGTATACTTGTTAAAAGTTGATATGAGCAACCGTTTTCGAGATATTAGGATTTAAAAAAATTACGACGCATCTGATTTAATTATAGCAAAATTTTAAAAAAATAAAACAAAATGTATAATTAAACAATATGTAGGTATTTGAATTTTCAATAAAATTATTGTTCATAAATTATGTTTGGCAAAACATAAGCTAGGTTTTATAATTTTCATCAAATACACATAAAGTGCTTATGAATGTACTTTAACACCCTGTATTTCGGAAACGAAGGCCTCGCGGACCTATATTTGTATAGACTTTTATGTTTATTTTTGGACCCTGACTATGTACCCGAAGTATTGACATTTCTTCATAAATTACCCTGTGTATAAATAATATTTATTGGTGTTTTTTTTCAGTGTAAGTGTTGTGATGTATATTTATTTTTAAATGTTGTGCCTACGAAATTTTTTGGGTCATAAGCGGAAAGAGTTGTGAAATTGTAAAAGATTTTTTAAATTCCATTTTTTGTTCTATGTGGATTTATTGTTTAAGCTATTTAAACTTTTGTATTTTAATTAGTTCGTCTCAAAGGATTAAAAGGTGTAATAAAATCAAAGACCGGTTTATTAGTTTATTTAAAAGCAAAAAAAGACTTTAAACCTGTTAAGAAAGCAAAAAAATATCATTAGTAACTTTTAACTTTATACAAAAACCTCAACATATGCTAAAAGTTTAAAACTCTAAAAAAAGATCTAATTAGATTTAAGCAAAAAATGTTGCATTTAATTATGAGATTTTAATTGACTGATGTGTCTAACTAAATATTTATTTAATTAGTAAACTGGGCAAATGCATTATTTATATTTTTTAAAAAGACCAGACAATAAGCTCTAAATAGTGAATTCTCACCATGTGCGAGACCTAATAGACCTACTTTTACTGCCTCGTCTTTTAAAAAGTTTGCTCGCTTAAAATCATCAGTTTTCTAATATTTTTATTTTTACTAAATGTAATCAAAATAGGTATAAAAATATTTATTGCATTTTCAAAAATGCCTTTTCTTACACTATTTTTAAAATTTTGAGTTTAAAGTTAAACATTATTTTTTCCAGATATACTGTATATGTTTATTTAATTACCTACACTCATTTCATAAGTTTTTTTTAAGTTACCTTAGCTAGATAATGAGGGTTGTAAATGTCTGTTGTCAACTCAATGATGTAATAATTTTAAAATATTAATAATAAAAGATTAAGTTAGGTTAGGTTAGGTTTAAAGTAAGTGGACCTTTTACGCCCTCCACCGCGACCGCTCGGTCTATTGTGGCTCATACCTTTTTATATTTCTCCCAATAGGATCAGACTCTACTCGTGCCGCTACCGAACACGGGCACAATATTATGTGTTCTGGTGTCCCTGTGTCCTGAAAAGTATGACGAGCAGATGATTAGATCTGTCGTGCCCTTCTCTTCCGGTATAGTGACGTGGGTAGCTCCCAGGTCCTTGTTACAGGAACCAGATGTACCTTCAGAGGCCGTATCTCTAGCCTTTCCCTATGAAAACGGTTTCATCCGCTTTCCGTTTAAATCCAGGAACCCTTTTCCCTATGAAAGCGGTTCTGTCCGCCTTCTGTTTGGATTCAGGAATCCCTTCCTAAGCATCTGCTTGTTAGGGATGGATTAGCCCTTCCTCGTGATACAGGCGCCTGTGACTTCAGAGGCTTCCTGTGACTTTTGTCACTTGTTTTCTATGAAAGCGGTTCTGTTCACTTTCTGTTTGGAGCTAGGGAAGTAATAGTCCACGACGGCAGAGCCCCGCATTACCGCAGTAAGGCTAGGTCGTCCTGTATCTCAAAGGCACAAGATGACATTCCCTTATTAGCACGGTACGCCAACACCTTGAGTTAAGCCTTGTATTCGTCTTAGCTTCGGATCCCGTGCCATACGCTAGCGGCTGGAGTAGCCGATAAGCGGCAACTGCAGCGCATGCGCATGCTACAAAAGATCCTACTGGGCCCAACCACGACATCGACCTGCGAACACAGCGCCAGCGGTGAGAATAAAAGATTAACTGTTTATATCTGTTATGAAAATTTATTTGTATAAAATACCTCAGCGGAAAAAAAACGAATTGCCCAAGTGGACAGAAACTAGGTAAAACATGTTGATAAGTTAGAGGTAGCAAAGACATTACAAATCGCTCTAGAAAGGGCTACCTCTGTTTTGTAGCTGACACAAGTATTGTGCGGGCACAACAGTTAAAGTTTCAAAATTCCTAATTTATAGCTCCTTATCTTTAAATGGATACAGAACGCCACGAAAAACCATTAAAAAATAAAAAGCAGCACCAATACATCGTAAATGCCTTCTACATCAATACTCAAAGTAACCTAAAACAGGCTTGTTATAAAATTTGTCATTATCTATATTAATAATAAGAAGTATGGCAACGTCGCACAAAAATCGTATTAAAATAAAAAATATAACATAGGTACATTTAATAATTAACAAGTTTTAAAATAAATAATTACTTATTAATTGTTTTTTAAATAGTGCTTTAGATTATAACTTGTCCATATTAAGTTTCGTTTGTGTTGTGCTTAAGATAACAATATTTGAACGTTATTGATGTGCCTTTTATTATTAAGTTTAAAAATAGACTAACAAAAAAACTACGAAGATTTTTAAGTTTTTTTTTAAGTATTCTACCTAATTTTAATTTTACGTAGCCAGATAGTTTTATAATAGTGCGTGTTTTCTTTAAAAATCATATTCGCTAATTTTGACTTTGGTGTTATAATTAAAAAAGCTAGTGAATGCGATAGATAAAAATGAACTGATGCATTTTCTATAGTATCCAAACAAAGGTTTATTTATTAAAGTTTTTGCTGAGCAGTATATATTAGGATTCTTTATAGCCTTATCATATGTACTTAGTTTATATTGTATAAAAAAATAGAAACAATGAAACAATAGTCGTATATAAGAAATATTTTTCCTAAAATTTTTTGATTAGGCATAATAATTGTATAAAACTCTTGTCATTGTTGCAGTTACCTATTATTTAAACAAAAAAAGCTGATACAAAGATGGACTTTCTTTTAGTGTTTATAACAGCTGTAAGCGGTTTACTTACATTAGTGTTTTTATATGCAAAATGGAAATACTCTTACTGGAAAAGAAAGGGGGTAGTCCAGTTGGAACCCGAATTTTTTTGGGGAAATTGCAAGGCGATGGTTACAGGAGAAGCATCCGTTGCAGAAACATATTTAGAACATTATAAAAACCTTAAAGCTCTTGGAGTAAAATATGGAGGACTGTACACTATTTTTAGGGAAACATTCGTTCCCATTGACCCCGAATTGGTTAAAGATATTATGCAAAAAAACTTTGAACACTTCAGTGCTCATTTTCCGAAGACCATCAGTAAATCTATTTTCAGCAGTAATTTATTTAATCTTGAAGGTAAGCTAAATGTATTTTTTTAAAATATAAGATTTGGTAACTAATAACAATAAAAGATAAAATTAGTGATAGTTATATTTTTAATGGTAAGTATACGTGCTTGTCAAGTCTTAGCAAGCGTCCACAAGCAAAAAGGTGTAAACGGGGATGTTTGGTATCGCTTGCGCGTGCTTGGGGAAGCTTGACCACGAACCTGCTGGGTGCGTATTGGCATTGTCTCCTATGGCACGACGCCAAATGTATGTCGAATAATGGAAGACAATTTCCCAACAATCTGTTTATAAAATGGTGGACATTTTTTCTGCGTTAGATAACACGTGATAAATATGGAAGTGTCTAAATGTGGTTAATTTTATCACGATTAAGAGGAACAATATCTCCCTTCTTGGCGTCATCATGTCAATGTTGTTTGTTTTAGTTTGCAGTTTTGCAACACCATTTTAACTTTGCTTGGGGTTGGTTCTGCATTTTGCGCTTAATTAAAGCAAAGACAATTGTAGTTATCATAACTACAATTGTCTTTTTTTTTTGCATTATACGCCGTGGTTTCCATGACGACGACGCTGCGGCTTGCTTTGGGACTCCTTTATATTCGCCCATCAGCTAATGTTCATGTGTTTATTCCCGCCATTGCATTAAAAAAATAAATTATCAGACCTTTTTAAAGGCAGTAAAAACAAAACAATTTAAATTAATATTCTCTCGTGATTATTTAGGTATTTTTTACAAACTAGTAGCTAGTTAATTTTACAAACTGAGTGTGTGCATTTCAAAAACCCGTGTTTAACTCTCTTAATTTAGAACAAAACAGTGGCGGTTGGTTCCTAAAGACGAAAGGGCTGTAGCCTTCCGAGACAAAATATAAATAACCAAAAAATAAAAAAATGTATTTCATCAATCAATCCAAAAAGTTAATAAAAATCTGAATTTTAATTTTATTTATTTTCCGTTACCAATTGTTGGACACCCACACTAAGTAGCTCGGACTCGCGCCTTAAGGCGGCGACTGACTTGTAACCGAACGTTGTACTGTAATGCTCGCTACGAGCATTACATTACAGCAACCCGTTCAGTTCATCACAACATCGTAGCGAATATTCGCGTTTGAATGCAGACGAATAAAAGAAAAAAATGCGTTTGGGTAACGCATTTGTACAGAAGCAGACAACAAAACGGTGGACAGACTTATTACTTCCACATCACTGTTTTAAAATCCGTATACAAAGAAAAAAAAACAAAAAACGAAAAAGACATATTACTTAATTTTTCCTTCTTTTTCTTACTACCACCCCAATTTTTTATTAAAATGACATACAAATGAAAAATTAAAATTTGTATACCAAAAAACCCCTTAAACGACATATTACTAGATTTTTTAACAATTTTCAAGCACTACCACCTCTCCTTTTACCCCCCCTCCCCGTTCCCCTCCAGTTTTTTGTTTAAAATAGTTATTATATATATATATATATATATATATATATATATATATATAATATATATATATATATATATATATATATATATATATATATATATTTATTTATTTAGTTTATTATAATATAATTAATTTATTTTTTAAATTATTAATAACAAGCTAAATTTACCTTTTATTGTTTAATAAATATAAAAACAGAGATCCTATTAAAACCCTAGTTTTAAGCTAAACCAATTCAATATTACTAAAAGTTTTTTTTTAATTTAAGAAAAAAATTAGCCAGTATCATAAATACGTTCTAATTTTTCGTTTACTTAACGCCGGTTGTAATTTTAATAATTATTAAGGTCCTAAAATATTTTTTCACCTCTCACCTCTTTCTCAGTACTAGTTTGGCAAGTTTATTTAAGACTCAATTTAGGTTTAAAGTTTTATTACCTATTCGATAATGAAGCGTAAAATGAACAAGCGAGGTGTAAAGTGTTTTACAGAGAAAGTAAGTAAATAAAGTTAAACGCGTGAACAATAAATAACGTCATATGTTCATACCCATAAGTTAAAAATGAATTTGTTATTGGCATTTATTTAATTATATATATATATATATATATATATATATATATATAATAATATATATATATATATATATATATATATATATATATATATATATATATATATATATATATATATATATATATATATATATATATATATATATATATATATATATATATATATATATATATATATATATATATATATATATATATATATAGTAAAATCAAATTTGCGACACTTTTTGTGTATTTTGGGTATCAAAAAACCAATAATACGACATATTACTCGATTTTTTTTACTAAAAATAAACTATTTTTTGCTAACTAACCCCCATTTCACCCCCTTCCCCTGAACGAATATGGCTCAAAAACAATCTGAATATAGATACCCAGCTGGGTAAAAAATTTGAAGTTAATAACTTAATTCCTTCAAAAGTTATCGAACCAACAGACAGAAAGACAGACCGACCGATTTTTTTTAGACAAATTAGTTTTTTACACGTTTTTGGACATTTTAAGCTGATTTAGTTAATAATTTTTTTGACCGATTTTTTATTTATTTTCCCCTCACTTTGTGATGTGGAAGTAAAAGTTAGCATGGCGGTTTTATTATTATGATAGATTTGTCAATAAAAAGCAGGGTTTTCTCACGATCCCACTGCATCCTGATTCGCACAAAATGCAAAACCTCAAAAAGTGAATTTTATTTAAATAACCACATAGCAAAAAATCACGACTTTCCATACACTTGCAACGAACAAACTGATTTACTGATTGACTAGCGCCGACCACTTCAAAGGGACTCGCAAAAAAACCGACAACCCGATGGAGCAGCTCGCCGCGAACGGCGCAGTTTTCTGTATTCACTGCGTGAATGTTCGATGTGTAACATGTTACATTACAACGTTTAGTTACTAGTCAGTCGCCGCCTTTATATTCATTACCGATGTTTTACGTGGCGGGAATTATTTTTGCCCTGACCGTCCGCCTGAACCTGCAGTCCTTGCGTCGTATTCCCCTACGCGAGCTATTTCATTCGGGATTTAACACACGAGGGCGATATATTCTTCTGCCTCTTTCCAGTACGATTTGATTCGTTGCATAGGGTATCACTTACAAAATTACCATGATTTAACCATTATATTACTTAGTGACACCTACATATTTTAATATGTATTATTTTAATATAAAAATTATTTTCATATTTGGGTTTTATTAAAAGTTCTCTTACAGGAACTAAATAATTAAATTATTTTAAAGCACAATGCAGGTGTTGTGTGAATGTTAGTAACTAATTTAGCTTTTTTGTTAAGAAAAGGGAAAAAATTCAGCAATCTCTTAACGACATAAAAATAATCATCAGCTGTGATAGAGCCTATTTTTTTAAATCTTAAAGCATTTTAAAATTTTCCCTCCAAATTTTAAAAGCATTTTATCGCTATCTGCATTTTCCAAGCGTGCTTAAAGCCCATAAGGTGTTTTTACAGTTTAAGGGATTTCTTGCATTTTTTTTTAGTTTAAAATTTATTTCTGTAATTGGTTTTGACAAGATTCGTAAGTATAAAATAAATGTACATGTCAGAATCGATCAAACGAGCAAGTGTCGACTTTGTACGGTTTTATTTCAGTACAAAAATGACGGGGTTGGAACGCGCAAAGGGTTTTTGCTTTTCCTCGGGATCGAAATGACCGTTCGGAAACAGTTCACGAACGATCACAAGTTTGGTTGGATCAGTAAAGGGATCGCGTAATACACCTTCATCCATGTTTTGGAATAGGTTTATTTGACTGGGCTTGTGCGTGACCGTATAATAAACGGTATTTTGCGGGGTTGGAACAAACCTAATAACACAGCCATTAAGCCAAGATCCGAGAGACCAAGGGAAGCAGTTCTAATGCTTGGCAGAATTTAAGGTTGGAAGTAAGAAAAAGAACTATTGATGAGCGAATCACTGACTGGGAAAGCGTCGGCTGCTCTGTTCTGAGGCTTAGTTGTAGTAGATCCCAACCAATCCTTGTTGTGGATATTATAATTACCAGGAACCTTTTTTTCGGCACAGGGAAACAGGAGAATAAAATGATCAACTTTTATAGAGAGAAAGTCAAAAAACTCAGTGTAGGAATTATCCGATGGGGACCAGTAAATACAGCAGATAAATAAAAAAAAAGGGGAGAAAGAAAACGTTTTGACAAATCAAACTTATGAACAGATTTTGGAGAAATTAATTAATGTTTTTTTAATAAAATATTTACATTATATTCCCTAATTTTTTTTTTTTTGAATTTAGGTGAGCCATGGAGAGATATCAGAAAAAAACTAACGCCTACATTTACTTCTGGAAAAATGAAGATGATGTTTGAAACTTTATTGGAAAAAACAACTGGATTGGGTGAATTAGCTGGTGAGATGGCTAAAACTAGAGAACCAGTAAATATTAAAGCAGTTTTAGGAAGATTTACAACCGATGTTATAGGTATGACTAATCGACTATATTACTATTTTTTTGAGTTTGGTATAAACAACTTTCTTGTATTTATTTTTACAATTTTACTTAATTTTTCTTTTTAACGTATTTACACGTTTTAATAGAAACATTACACAGAGTTATAATTGTATAACAAAAAAAATATAAAGTTAAAGACATGTACAATTTTAAAATACTTTTTCTTCAAAATAAAAATCTGATTTTACTTTAAAAGCCCATATTTAGTGCCCTAAATGCTCAGTACTTAGATACTACCTATTATCCTGTCAGGGTCTTTGATTATATTTACGTGGCTTCTGGAGCCTTTATTTTTAAAGACAGAAAAAATGTTTTACATAAAAGTTGTAGGTTTTTGTCCATATTATCTTTTGAAATTATCAGTAAAAAAATATCGCAATAAAAAATGGAAAAATATAGGCAACTTCAACTTTTAAATGGAACACCCTGTATATTATGTGCTGCAAAAAAAAGATCTTTTTTTTCTGATTTTAAATATCTATACATTGATGATATTTTGATCAACCATTTTGAGATATTTAAGCCTAAAATATAAATAAATTAAAAAAAATCATATTGTAGGTATCAAGAAAGCTATAAAAACAATAAAATTGTTTTAATAAATTTGACGTATTGGTATTGTAAAATAATAAATTGAAATTTAACATTTTAAAACTATTCAGAAGAACAAAAAATCTCTATTATGCGTCTTTTTTATGGTAACAATAATAATGTGACGACCGTGCAAAGGGAATATTACTTATTATATCGTTAACAACGGGTACCATCTATAGATACTATTAATTACATAGTAAGAAAGTTTATTGAACAAAAAAGCTTTAAAATAAAGAAAAGGACTGTAGCACGACATGAAAACAAGGTTTTGGATATCCTCGTTTCTTCAGGATAATTATTATACTTTTTCTATTGGACTTGCACTAACTACTTTTAATAATTTTAGAAAATTCTGAAATATCAATCTAGGATGCGGCATCTGAACTAAATAAAACAGATTATAAAATTTATTTAACCTTAAAATTTTACAAATTTTATCCTTATAAATTTATGTCCGTTCAGAACCTTCATGAACAAAACATGCAGGACCGACCTAAATATACATTGGAAATAGCTAGGTTTATGCAGCAGGATCCAAAGTTTTTAAATAAAATTCTATTCATCGACAAGTCTTCCTTCACCTTAGCAGGAATGTTTAATCACAAAAATAAACATTATGGGTCCAGAGAAAACCCTCACCAAATTCAGCAACATAACAATTCTATTGTTTTCATGGCTTTCTTGATACTAATATGAAACTTCTTTGTTATTTATTAATTATTTAACTTAAAATATATCTTAAAATGTTTCATCCAAATATCATCAATATATATATATATATATATATATATATATATATATATATATATATATATATATATATATATATATATATATATATATATATATATATATATATATATATATAATATATATATATATATATATATATATATATATATATATATATATATATATATATATATATATATATATATATATATATATATATATATTTTTTTTTGAAATCACAAAAAGATCTTTCGTTGTGGCGCATAATATACAGGGTGTTCCATTTAAAAAAGTTAAAGTTGAAAGTTGCCTATATTTTTCCATTTTTTTATTGCGATATTTTTTTCTGATAATTTTAAAAGATAATATGGAAAAAATCCTACATTTTTTAAATAAAACATTTTTTTTTGTCTTCAAAAATAAAGGCCCCAGAAGCCACGTAAATATAATCAAAGACCCTGTACACCAGATTTCCGTAGAAAGGGCGTATGAAATGTGAAAAAATAAATTATTATTTAAAAATGTTTGACTTTGTTTTAGACAAGACTACAATTTGAGAAACAGGTCAAACTTATTTTCTACCATTCAACAACACTACCATGCGCTATATGTTAAGCGAATTATGCCCGATCGTATATTTTATTGTTCCGATTAATTAAATAATGTTCTAATAGTAAGATTTTTTCTTTTGTTTAAAATTATACATATATTATTGTAGGTAGTTGTGGGTTTGGACTAGAATGCAACTCTCTTAAAAATCCGGACTCAGAATTTTTAAAACATGGAAGAATGATTTTTGACCCACCAGAAAAGAAAGAAAACTACTGGGGATTATTTCTTAGAGCATTAAACATTAGAAGAAGCAGAAAGAATTTAAATCCTGTAGAAGCATTCTTTAAAAAGGTTGTAACGGAGACAATCGATTATAGAGAAAAGAACAAATTGTATAGGTAAAAACTGATTTAAACTAGTCAATATTTTAAACATAACATCAAACAAAATTCAAAATTAATAAATCTATTTTATCTCAGATTTGAATAAAAACAATATAACGTGGCTAACCAGCCCTCATGTTGATTTGTATTGTGACTTGTGACTCCTAATAATTATACTTTTAGTCCAGGAAACGAACCATTTTGCCCAGCAATTTTTGTTAAAATTTGTAGAATGACTTGAAATTTTAACATTAGGTAGGAAATAGTCCAAGGATCAAAATCTATATCATGTCGAAGGGCGCCTTTACCTTGGGAATGGTTGCTAAACCATCTCGGGGGTGGAATTTTTTTATATTTTGACCACAAAAATCTATATAAAAATAATTTCTAAGCAAAAAATGTTCTATGCATTTTTTTTTGTAAAATGCATATTTTTCGAGTTATTCGCGATCAAAAGTCGGAATTTTTTGTCGATAGAATCAACGTTTTTAATCGTTTTTTTGCAAATAACTCGTTTTTAATCGTTTTTTTTTTGCAAATAGCTCGAAAAGTATGCATTTTATCAAAAAAACTGTTAATAACAAAATTGTAGCTTAAAAAAACGAATAAAATGGTTTTTTGTAATTGCTGTGGGACCAATACAAACCATGTTGTGGTTTGTTAAAGGTCAGCTGTAATTCATCAAACACAAAATTTCTAGATTTCAAAGGCAAATAACGCAAAATCTACGTATTTTTCAAGGAAAACTAATAATAACTTTTTTGAAGCATTTGCAAAGACCTTTCTATGTATCATAAAAATTGAGTGAGTTGTGATTATAATAAGGTTAGACCAAAATGTTTGCAAAAATCTTCGAAAACAACCCCTTAATTAAAAATGAGTCATAGCCCTTTTTCAGTTCTTTTTATCTATGTATCATAAATACATTCTAAAATTTTAACCGGTTTAAGTTGCTTAATTTTGAAGAAAATGGAGCTGCAAGTGAAAATCAAATTTCAGAATTTTAATAAAAAATGACCTTTTTTCAAAATCTAAGGAAGATAGGTTAAAATTACTAAGGTATCAAATCGTAGCTTTTTGAATTACAAACATTTTGCTTTTTTTAATTTACTCTGTGACGGAAATTAAGTCAGATATAAACATTCAAAACGCGTGTGTATAGATGACTACTACCTTGTTTCAGCCCTTTAAACCCACCCCTTTAAAAAAGTAAGGGTTTTAACTAGTTTCTATATAATAGAACCTTATAGCTTTTGAAAAAACCATTGAAAAAACCAACAAAATGGTTTTTCAAAGAACTTTTTATCAGAAAAACTAAAGGAGTTATGCTCAAAAAACCAATTTTCGGAGCATACTTGGGTTTGCTTTTAAGGGTTGAAATGCTTCAACTAATATTTCAAAGATTAAGCATTTATTATTAAACTTATTTCAGCCAAGTTTTACTTGATTTAAGCTTTAATATGAAAGTGAAGTGAATTTTGGAGGTTTTAGTAATAAGGGATAGTTTTCACCCCCTAAATAATAAAAAAGCGCTCATCGACGTAAGGGTGGGTCGAACTTAATTCTAACTTTTTATGCGATTTGATGCATTTTTAATTTTGTAAGGGTAGATATTTGAGGATTAAAAAAAATTAAAATTATATTAGTAATACTTTTGAGCAGTCACATTTTTCAATTACAACTCTGTAACAATATGTAAATTTTTTTAGGGTAATTTTTTTTTCTATTGACGTATATTAAATAATGTTTCAAATAATTAAATACTTATTTTTCAACTTATTTGATCCTAGTTTTATGTGACTTAAACTTTAATATGAAGGGTTTAAAGGTTTTTGCAATAAGGGGTAGTTTACCCCTTTAAAAAATAAAGACCGCACATTGCCATAATATAGATTTTAAAAAGGATAGTAAGTTAAATTGTCAGGTTTTGCACTTTTTTCAGCTTCGTTTTTTGGACTATTTAAAGATTATTTATTCTGTATTTCTGATTTTCTATTTTTTTAAGGTCATATTCAATTAAAACTTTTATGAAATAACGACGAAAACTTTTTTTTTCAGTTTTGAAACTGAACATTAAAGCAGAAATGCCATTTTTTATCTTTAGGAAAGCCTACGGAGGCTGTATAAGGTTTTGGTACCTTGGGTGCCGGGCTTATCTATATTTAATTTTCCTTATTTTTGTCAGTAAATGTCCCAGTATCGAAGTACGCAGATTTGGCAATTCATGTTTTTTGGACATTGCAGTATTGCATCGAGTTATTACTGAACTATTAATGCCTGGATAATGTAATTTGAGCAGAATCTAAGTTTAACCTGAAATGCAAACCAAACAGCGGCACTTAGAGTACGTGGGCGACTACCTTACCGGTCACCTAAAAAACTATTAACAGCGCACGTTGGTAGTGCTCTTTTTTAAGTTTTGTGCAAGTACGTAAGAGTCAATCGACACTGTGCACTCAGTTAGTGCACAAGTGTATATCCTGGGCCCTGGACCAAAGCGGTCTCTTCTGGCATGTCGGACCACTTACCCAAGGAATATAATATGTTTAGAAATACTGTAATGGATTAGTCTTCTGGCATATTTAATTTTAAATTTAAAGACATATTTTTAATTTTAAAAGCCCTGATAATTTATTCTGTTGTAGGAAAGACTTTATGCATTTAATGATTCAACTAAAAAACAGAGGGGTTATTACTGATGATGAACACATATTTGACAAAACTGACAAACCCGTAGCAGCAAACACTTTCAACGTCGATGAAATAACAGCACAATGTATACTTTTCTTTATTGCTGGGTAAGATAAGCATTTTTTAGTAAATATTTTCCAAAAAAGTTTATTATTTTAAGCATTATTAAAAAAATTAGTATTAATACGGAGTGAACTTTCAAATTGAAAATAAATTGGTATCTTAAGGATATAGCTTAAAAAGTGCAAAAAAAAGCTTTTTCTGCTAATCATTTAGATTTTTAAAAATACTATTTAGATATTATTAGATTTGGTAGGTTTTGATTTAAAAATAATAGAAAGGCTGCCGCTCTTTTCGTTAGCCGTTAAGTTGCTTAAACAGTAAATATTTTATTGTGTATTTGTTCTAAATTACTTTTATATATCTTCCTTTATTCTCTTTGAAAAATATTAAAGTTTGATAATAATGGGACGTGTAGAATATGTTTATTCCATCGATTAAACTAAAATATGTTTATTTGTTTAATAGAGTCTGTATTTAGACAAAAAAGTTATATAATCTACCTAAGTTCAAACTGGTGGGTTCTTTTGCATAATATTTAATTGAAAGATACAAATTCTGTCAATTTTTTTTAGTTACCTTTATTATTTTTAATGGCAAACAATATTATTTACATTAAATGTATTACATATTACATAGCCCAACAAAATAAAAAAAAAATTTTGGTGCCGAAGAATTTACAACTGATTTTAAATAAGTTTGACGCGCTGATTTCAAAAATGTCTTCCAATTTTTCGTAGCAGCTCTAGTTTTTTGGTAATCGATCATACAGTATAAAAAAGCTAAAAATAATGACAAAATATTTTTACTGCTTAAAACCAAAATCTTGCGGCCGGCTAAATTCAAATTAAATTACCTTATTTAGGTACTAAGAAAACCTCATGATCGTAAAACCCAAATTTCGGATACCTGCCGAACCCTCCCGACCGAATTTCGCTACCTGGGTTGTTACTTTATGTATACTTATACACTTACACGGTTCATTTTACTGTTAGTCTTTATAAGTATTAAGTGAAATTGTGATATCAGTTTGTAGTTCAATGTGGTCAGTGTTGTGTCGAAACAAAATAATTTAATTTATGGCATCTACAAGTAGACGTGGTTGCTTAAATCAACCTGACGTTTTCTGTTATATATGTGGTGAATATACTTTTAAAGAAAACAGAAAACCTATTCCCGACTTTGTAAAAATAACTTATCTCGCCTATTTTGGCGTCCACTTGGGAGACCAGGATAAATCTTGGGCTCCACATTTAGTATGTAAAACATGCGTTGAACATTTGCGGCAATGGTCAATGGGAAAGAGGAACTGCCTAAAGTTTGGAGTGCCAATGATTTGGAGAGAAGCAAAAACCATTACGATGATTGTTATTTTTGTAGTATCAATATTAAAGGCATTAATCGAAAGAATAAACAAAAATGGACATATCCTGACTTAGATTCAGCAAGAAGCCCAGTACCACATTCTGAAGAAATACCCATTCCAACATTCAGTAGTCTTCCTACACTCCCAGAAGATGACACAGAAACTTCAACGTCTGATGAAATTTAGCATTTGCAATCCGATAACGACAGTGATTTTCGAGCTGATATCGGAAGTCCCCAACGTTTCAATCAACAAGAACTAAATAATCTTATTAGAGACCTAAATCTAACCAAGGAGGCTTCTGAATTACTTGCCTCTAGATTAGAAGAAAAGAATCTACTAGATCCAGGTACTAACATTACATTTTACCGTAAAAGAGATAGAGCCTTGCCGCCCTTTTTCTCTCAAGAAAATAACTTGGTTTTCTGTAACGATATAAGAGGCCTACTGGAAAAAATGGGTTTATCAAAATACACACCAGATGAATGGCGCCTTTTTATTGACAGTTCAAAGTGTAGTTTGAGATGTGTCCTTTTACACAGCGGTAATAAATTTGGATCAATACCCATTGGTCATTCTATTACTTTAAAAGAGGAGTACCAAACAATATCACTAGTCCTGAAAAAAATTAAATATGAAGAACATCAGTAGGTGATTTGTGTGGATTTAAAAATGGTAAACTTTTTCCTTGGACAGCAAAGCGGATATACCAAATATCCTTGTTTTTTATGTCTTTGGGACACCAGGGCAAAAAATCAGCATTGGGATAAAAAAGATTGGCCTTTGAGAAATGTCATAATTCAAGGAAAACAAAACGTAATCAACGAACCTTTAGTTGCAAGAGAAAAAATAATATTGCCACCTTTGCATATCAAGTTGGGGCTTATGAAGCAATTCGTTAAAGCTTTAGATCAAGATTAACAATGTTTTGGATACTTGTCACATGCATTTCCTGGAATAAGCACAGAAAAACTGAAAGCTGGAATATTTAATGGTCCTTAGATAAGACAGCTTGTTAAAGATCCAGAATTCACAAAATCGATGAACGAAGTTGAAATGAATGCTTGGTGTTCGTTTGTTAAAGTAATACAAAATTTTCTTGGAAATCATAAGGCAGAGAATTACATGGAACTAGTAGAAAATATGCTTTCAAAATTTAATTGTCTTCGCTGTAACATGAGCATCAAACTTCATTACCTCCACAGTCACTTAGATCGGTTTCCAGAAAACTTAGGCGACTTCAGTGAAGAACAGGGAGAAAGATTCCATTAGGATATTAAAACCATGGAAACTCGTTATCAAGGAAGATGGGATTGTTATATGATGGCCGACTATTGTTGGAGCCTCCAGCGAGATTGTTCTGAAGGCTCACATGCTAGAAAGGCGTATAAAAGAAAATTCTTTGGTGACGAGTAAGAAGTTGTATTTTTTGTGTTATTAGGTGCTTTTTCCTTTTTTTTGTATGTGTATATATATATATTTTATGAATATAATGTAAATAAATAGCCTAATTAATACTTTTTGTTTTTTGTTGTTGGTAAAACTAATAGTAATAGAAATATCTTCAAATCTATAGAATTAAAAAAATGTCCCATTCTATAAGAGGCTATCTTAA
The DNA here is from genome assembly GCA_019359885.1 of Listronotus oregonensis. Taxonomy (NCBI): domain Eukaryota; kingdom Metazoa; phylum Arthropoda; class Insecta; order Coleoptera; family Curculionidae; genus Listronotus; species Listronotus oregonensis. The sequence continues at coordinate 17,960 of JAHBCN010003096.1, read as the reverse complement.
AAACTAGAGCTGCTACGAAAAAAAGGAAGATATTTCTGAAATCAGCGCATCAAAAATATATAAATTCAGTTCTTACTTCTCCGGCACCAAAATGACTGTTGGGCTGTGATTATTGTAGATATGAAACATCGGCCACAACGATGACGTTTGCTCTGCTGGAATTGGCGCAACATCAAGATATTCAGAGAAAGGTAAGAGAAGAAGCCAACACGGTGTTAAAGAAATACAATGAAAAAATGACATATGAGGCCATGATGGAATTGACATATGCAGAAAAAGTTATCCAAGGTAATAGTTATTTTTTTAAATTTAAAAGTGACACTGTTATATACCTGTAAAGGATATGTTTATTGTTTTATGGTTTTAGAAAAAAAAAACTTGGTTTTCAACTTCCGTTTTTTTGTTGAACAAATAAATTGCAGAAAGTGAGAGCTCGGCCTTTTTTTACCTAATATCGTCTCTACGGAAGAAAAGTAACAGAATTTAAGAACCTTAGGTTAAAGAAAATGGCGGACAAAAAAATCTTAAATTTACACGGTCATTCTACCACCTAAAACTACCACAAAAATATTTTTTACGCCAAATAGGGAATGCTTGACCCTATTGATGGCACAATATTATTTTAATTTTAAGGCATAAAACACATTTTAATGTATTTTGTTGGCTTTTTTATTTTTCCTGAGAATAAATTAACACTCAAACGCAATCACTCCGTTTTATTTGAAGCACGGGGCGTGATCTGTTGCGTTCATGTTGTCATCAGGAGGATAACCCTTGCGCGCCCGACTTGCTCGGTGTCCAAAAATTGAGATATTATAGTCGGGTAAACGTAAATTGATACTATTGACAAATGCTGATAAATGTATATTTTACCTATTCTGCGTATTACAAATTTTGTTCCATGCTTTACTGTGTTAATTTTGCAACCTATTGCTTAAACACACACATGTAAAATAACAGTTAGGTAAAAGGTTACATTCTTGGTCAGTTCTTTATTCTTTATCGCGTTTGAATTATCCCTAGTGCCCTGTTGATCATGTCCCCTGCTCAATACCTGCCCTGCCTGCTCTACCGAGCATCAAAGCAAGCTCAGCTATAGAGTTATGTCGTTTTCTTTCACTTTAATCAGTAGGTTAATGGAAACCTACACAAAAACAGTAACAATTACAAAAGAGTATTATAAAAATCCTTATATGAATACCGTCAAATTTTATCTGGAATAGTCAATTTTTTTTGTCTAAAAAGAATATTAGTGCGTCAGTGGCGGATTTGAGGTATTTAGGTTAGGTAACTTTTTTAGGGTATTTTCTCTCATATTTTATCCTATTTTTGCATATAACTCAAAAACTGCATCTTTTGGACCTCATCTTTCTTTCGGCGAGACGATATGTTTTTAGTAAGATACTCGTACAGATGTACTAAAATAGTTTACACGTTTTAAAGTAGTGATGCCATTGAGACGAGATATTCTCGCCGTTTCTCTTGAGGTATCTTATTTTCTCGACAAGGAATTTGACGCACAATGACAAAAAAATATGAGCTTAGCCAAAAATGTAATTTTTAATTGGAATTATAAATAATATGAATTAGGTATAATTAATATAAGATCAAAAAATAAACCCAACGACATTATAAGTAAATCTATTCTGCTCCAAAGGATGTGCTAATAAAGCGATATTAAAACAGGTTTTGTTAAATAGACTGGATGATTCAGGAGAGTGGCTCCTCTTCTTTTTTCTGCATTTCGTGGGAGTTTTTTATTTTTGTAAATTTCAAATAAAATCAAAATATAAGTTTTTGACTCACCATGGCCACCTATATAGGTCGAAAAAAAATGAAAAAAGGAGGTGACATGTGGGGTATCATTGGATGCAGTTGACAGGAATTCAAATAATTAAAAATATATAAAGAATTTCATTTGAACATCAAAAGGTGAGGCCATTTTTGGTAAAACCAGAAGTCGCGTGCCTTATCAAAAAAAAAAAACAATTAAATTTGACATTATATGACATCCCCAGGTTTTATTTTTCTTCCTTAAAAAATGCAGGAAAGAAAAGGACTGAGCCACCCTGCTAAATCACCCGGTATTTTTCATCTAATCTGTAATTATACATACTCCATACTACTTTTAAATTCAATTAAGTATCTCATTTTATATACGCTTATATTTTCTTATCGTTGTGCGTCAAAATCCTAGTCGGAAAAGGAGAGAACTCAAGAGATTCACGGCGCGGCGGCACCACTATCTTAAAGTTTAGCATATAGATCTTTTTAAATTCTGCAAATTGATTTATTTTAGAAACTCTTCGAAAATATCCACCAGTAGCAACTATTCCCAGGGTATGCACAAAGGATTATACAATCCCTGGTACTGACATCCTTATAGAGAAAGGTACTACCACATTTATTCCAGCTTGGGGAATTCACATGGACCCAGAATATTTTCCCAATCCAGAAAAGTTTGATCCAGAGAGGTTTAGTGAAGAGAATAAAAGTAATATTAGAGATTTTACCTATTTACCTTTTGGAGAAGGTCCTAGAATGTGTTTAGGTGAGTTTTAAGGAGATTATAATTATATAAATTTCTACTTAACATTCGCATGAGTAACCAACTTTACAAAATTTATAAAACAATGTTTTGAAGTATATTCTTATCATTTCAACAACACTTAAATATTGGGCTTTTATGGTCTTTATTTGTTAATTAATACACGACGTTAGTGATGTATTAATTAACAAATAAAGACAATGGGAGTCCAAGATTTTAGTATTATTGAACATTGTTAACACATTCATATTCTTACCACTACTAAAAACACTTATGTAAATAGGGGCCAAGTAACAATCCAAAAATTTCGGCCTCTTAAAGTTTTTTTTTCATCTTTGGGCAGTCCACGAAGGCTGATGCCTAAGTACTAACGTATCGTGGCTGTCTTAAGAGTGATGAGAGGAAGTTTGCTCACACGGGTCTTAAATATTTAGAGACTGGAAGGAGAAGGAAAAACTTCTGCGGGTAGCAGGTTCCAAAGTCTGGACACTCTGAGGATAAAGGAACGAAGAAAGTGTAAAAGGATGCATAGAAGTTGCATTACGTGTTGTTCTGTTTGGAGCTGCCAGAGGGAGAATTATACTGGCCAACTCCTCTAAGCAGAAGCCGTGAAGATACCTAAAGAAAAGCGACATATTCCCTACAGCTCGACGGTGGGCAAGAAAAGAAAGCCTTTCTGTAAGCGTGGGATTATTAATAAGACGAACGGCTGTTCTTTGAAAGAAATCCAGAATGCTTAATGTTGTAGGAGACGCCATTCCCCAGACATGAGAATAATATTATATAGATGGTTCGATTTGGGTTAGATACAGAGTATACAAATTGGAAGAAGAGAAATACTTTCCGGCTCGATAGAGGTATCCAGTGTGTTTGTGCCAGTCGAGGTTATTCTCTAAAGTAACGCCGACAAGATTAAACGACTCTTTGTTCTGCAGAACTTGATCGCTCATATGTAACGGATGAGCATTGGCAGACTTTTTTTACGACAGCAAACATGCCTGTTTTTTTTGAGGCATTAAACTGAACAAGATTTTTGGCGCCCCAATCCAAGATAAATTTGAGGTCTTAGTTTCCAAATCAGGCTTATTGACTGGCTTGAGAAATTGAATGTTAGAGTGGAGGGTCCTATCGTCAGCAAAACTATGAATGAGATTGATTGTGAAAGAGAGAAGATCGTTAATGTGTAAAAGAAACAGAGTAGGTATGGAGCCCTGGGGCACCCCAGCATTAACTTGGTAAAAACTGGAAGAATGTCCATCTACAGTAACTGATATACGTCGATTAGAAAGGAAATTGGAGAGCCAAGAGCAAAGCTTAGGTGGAAGACCGTAAGAAAGAAATTTGTTAAGAATCCCGTCATGCGTTCAAGATTTGGGAATTAATGAAGGGAGAGTTTTGCATCCTTTTTTGGGGACAGGTTGCACACGTGCAGCTTTTCAGCTCTCCGTATCGTAAGAGATTCAAAAGAGGCGAGTTAGGATGGGTCCAAGAGAGAAGAAAGAATACGCTTGGTCTGTTTGACTTTAAAAATGATATCGGACATTTTATGAGGAACATGGTCAACTGCTGGAAGGGGAAGATTAATAGAAAAATCGAAGATAAAATTGGCAGCAAATTTTTGGCAAATAGTTCGGCTTTTTTTAGAGGTATACTAATCTGTCTGTATTAATAAATGCTCTTTTTTCATTAATAAAGACGGTTTTTTTCATTACTGCAGACAGGTTAGTAAAAAACTTGCCAAGTAAAAAATGACCCTTTTATATTTTTGACTTTGGTTTGGACCCACTTTCAAGTTTCTTCCCCTCAGGAAGTGCCCCATAATTTTTATGAGTAGTAAAACGATAAAATCAAATATCTCAAAAACAACCTGATATACCTTTCTTAATATTTTTACAGGTAATTATATAGAATTTACATACCAAATCCTATACTTTTATGTGAAACGATATCAAAGGTATAATAGGAGGCAAAATACGCTGAAACCTTTCGTGTAATTTACATACTGCGTACGTCAAGACCGGATAGGTATCGGTCCCGGTTTTAAATTTTAAAATAAAAAATACTCCTTGACAACTTCGTGAGTGGATTCATTTTGGCGTAACCTACAACTTTTTTGTTGTGGTAATCGTCAAATACGTTTAGGTCGTAGGTCAGAAGAACCTTGATTTTTGTAGGTCAATGTAACCATAATATTTTACGATTATTTATTTAGCAATTGTGCAAAACCAGCCGGTTATTTATAAACAGCGGCGTAGCTTGACCTATAAAAGTGATGGGGGGAACCGTAAAATTTTTATAGTTGTACTAATTTGGTGTTTGCCAATAAGCTTTACAATTTTATGTTAAAAGTGAGAAAAGGAGGAGTGAGTCTCAAAAAAGTGGGGGGGCCTTGACCCCCCTAGCCCCTCCGGCGCTACGCCGCTGTTTATAAATTATTTTCTGAAGTTTGCGTTATAAAATCTTGTAAGTTAAGTAAAAAAAAAGTTATTCCTTAAATTACCTATACATAGTTAAGCTGACATGTTTGACTCACGAAGTTTTGGAGGAGTGTTTTTTATTTTAAAATTTAAAGCCGGGATCGAAAGCTAAACTTGTCCGGCACGGAGGAGCGCCTAGATAAGCGGCTATGATATAATCATCTTTTTAAAACAACATGCATGTAAAATAAAGTTTTAGGAATTTCTTCTGGTTTTAAAAAACTAAACGCGCTTTAGAAGCTACGAAGTTTGTCCGGAAAAACAACCCAAGTAGCAATTATACTTAAGAGTCATTATTCATCACATTGGGAACACAGTTACGAGTAAACTTTCATCAGATAATCTTCTTAACAAAACGGTGACCCTAAATACTTCACTTTAGTTTAAGTTTAATGGATAACTTTGTTGCAAATTTATCGAAAACTATATGCTACTTGAGAATAAGGGGCGCAGAAAAATCCCTTAGCATTTTAGTGATGCGTCCGTAAATTCTGAGTTGCGGCGATAATTCCTAACGTCTTTATTCGAGATAGACTTGCTTATGGGTGAGATGAGCTCGTAAAAAGAGTTACAAGATAAATATCTGATGATTTACTGATGATGATCCATATCTGGAAAAGAGAGCTTCAGTCCTTTAAAGAAATTAGGACATATTATAGTTCTTAGTTTCCTAGATCTTCAGCACTGCTGGTTGTCGTAACTGTCTAGGCAATGCAGGGCTCTTTATTTTTTTCTTTGAAAACTAAAAACAAGGTCAAATGTATGTTTATCATTTAATTGCTAATTGTATAAATTATTTATAGTACATATTATAAAGAATTTAAATATTTGCCAACCAAATACCTTAAGTCTTCTAAGCGTCGTTTTATAGAAGCGATAAGAAAAATTAAAAATCGTTGCAAAATACGTTATTGTTCTTTCGATCATTCTAATTCTCATACCTCTCAAAGTTTTTGTTAACATGTTGACATGAGTGTACTTCAACTTCTATTTCGGGTTACGTTTTTATTTGGCCTGTTCTTGTTTTGGTTTTATCTTATAGTAACTACAAGGTCTCGTAGATTTAATGCTACTCTAAATGAAAAATAAACAAAAATAAACTACGTAGATAAAGGTAAACTATGATGTACACTATTATAAAAATCAGTAGTAAGTGTTTGTGTGTTTTTTTATTTTTAATATTGCCTTTATTAGTTAATAAACTAAAACATTACTGTTTTTATTACACATTCACAGTTTACACTTTTCAATTTTTTTTTAAATTCTTTAATTAGTCATGTCTTTTGCAGGGTTAAGGTTTGGCATGATGCAAAGCAAAGTAGGATTGGTTTCTCTGGTACGAAATTACAATTTCACATTGAACAGCAATACATCTTTTCCATTGAAAATGACAAGAGATTCCTTTATTACTGCAGTAGATGGAGACGTATGGTTAAATATTGAGAAAGTATAGAAGAGTAGAAATTTAGCACGTTTTTTTTTAATTTTTAGACTACCTATTTTAATAAAATAAATAATGATACTAATTTTAAATTTCGCAGAATAAATATATGTTTTTATTTCTTTCCTTATAAAACCTCTATACACGATGATCGGTAAGACCTAGTAACCAGTCACAGAAGGCTTGGTGAAATGGTGATCAGTAATCAGATTTCTAGGTTGCCACCAACAAAACCTTTCAAGGCCAAACCACTCCAAATTTATATTTGAAGAATCATAATCTTTATCTGGCACCAACAATAATAACCGTATTGTGCTTTCCATAGGGGATAGACTTTCTGAAACCGTTCAGAAAGTCTATCCTCTATTTTTAAAAAGTGTCTAAGCTTATTCCAGAAACAAAATCAGTCCACAGATGTAGGTCTACCGAGGCACTGCTTTATTTTATATTTTAGGAAATAATGTGATGTGGAATACTACCATTTTTTCTCTATGTTTTCAAGTAACAAGTTCGTAAAAAATATTTTCGCTAAAACAAACAAAAAACAATTTAAAAATAAGAATATATCTCTATTTAACGTATTTCCTTTAAAAATAATACACGCAACTGTGTTATAGTCTTAGTTTTTTTTTGCTTACAAAATCAGTTGTACACTTTTATTACTTATTAAACAAGGAAAACAACTGCCCTTCCTTATTTAAGCCAGGCATAGCAAATACGGGAGATCTTTAAGCTAAAATGCAATCAAAATTTAAGCATAACTGTTGATATTACTGGCTTTTACGTAATGCATGTTCCTAAGACAAGTTTATTAATCAGTTATACGACGGTGTATGTATAAATACTTAGCCTCAACATTAAAAAATGCATACTTTTATTTAACCTATTCCATTTTAAAATTATAAATACTAGTTTTGCTGGTCTAGGGTTGCCAGATGATAATTTGATAAGGGAGGGCTAATGAGTCTAAAAGGGAGGACATTTACAATTAAATCATATTTTTTTATCTAACTGTCTTTATTCTTATCATATTTAGCTGAGCTGCCAATTTTTGCAAGAAGATCTTGATTTTTTTTTAACAAATAATTGTTAAAATCTTCACATGACATGTTTTTAAAGTTGTTTTGAAGAAGAATTAAAGATTTTACTGACTCCACACTTAGTCTATTTCTCTCTTTCCTCAACTGAGTAAGAAACACTCTTTCCACAATCGCCTTATGTCCGCTTATACAAAAATAAAGTTCGCAGATCCTAAGTTTTAAGAAACATTCAATGTTTTTAGCATTTTGAAGTAGATTGTCCACTGTTTATGCAACTTCAAATCATAATATTTGACATTAGGATCACCATCTGATTTTAATTTAAGAAATAAAATCAGATTACAAAACTGATCATGTAGTTTAACATCGTCAATCTCTTCCTTTGGCGCTCAAGAACTCAATGCATGGAGCTAAATCGTCATATTTTAAGTTTTCGTTCTCCTTTAGCAACTTCATCCACTCTCTTTAAAGACGTATATTAAAAGAAGGACATGCGATAGGTAAGTGAGAACGGGAGAACAAAATATGGAAAAGGAGGACATGTCCTCCTTTTGGATACCATCTGGCAACCCTGTGCTGGTCTCTCTCCTTTTTTTGCTCTAAAACCCGTTTTTTACAGCTTTTATTACTTTTTATATATGCTTCTCAGAAACGTATGTTCCTAACTTAAATTTTATACTTAGTTATAAGATGTCGCCTCGATCAACATTTTCCCAATACAAAAAAAAAATAGTTTTCAAAAAAAATAATATGACATTATTTAATGTATTTTATTTTAAAATAGTGTTCTTTTAAATACTTTTTTCGAAAAATAAGTTCTTTACAACTGCTCTTATTTTTAATTTTAAAAAATGCTTTTTTATATTTTTTTCCTGTTCAAGCAGAAATTTATTCATAATTCACGAAAAAAAAATTGGTAATAATTAAATATTTCTATATCTTCTTAGTTTTTTAATAAAAATGCTATACATCCTACGCGATCTTCTAGATGTAAAGTCCTTGTATGTTTCTAGAAGAGTGTAAATAAAAGATTTGAGTTCTTTATACAAACATTAAAAACAGTTTTTATTATTCTTTTTTGTAAAAAATAACAATATATTACGATCCCTATCCATGCTAAAAGCTATACAATAGATTACTCAGGTGCCTACAAGTACCTTAAAATTTACAATAATAAAAAAACGTAACCTTTTACAAGCTAATAAAAAATAGGTGGTTAGATATTACTTCCCCATGTTATAAAAAACTTAGAAATATGCAATATTAATATTTAATTGCTTAACATTTTTTAATTTAATTTTTAATTCAAAATTTTATTTATTTTTAATCACCTATTTCAAAAAAAATTAAAAATTATAATTTCTATAATACAGTTTTTTTTGTAAAGTTAAGATATATACTTAATTTACTGCCAACTGTGGTACTACTTTAATTAATATTTTTGTTGCGATATGCAGCAGTAATGATATGTTTATTAAATTTGGTAAATTATTATTTCTCGGCTGTACAAGCAATCCGTTAAAAAACCTTTAAATTGAAAAGAAATTATATTGCACTATAAACACTTCTTTGCTAGTCTTAGTTAAGCATTTAAGCAAATAGTGTAGAAATATCCACCCTTAATCATATATCAACTAATAGTAAAAACCTTAATATAAAAAGTGCAATATACTAACAACGGCCATATAAATAGTAATAAAATATGCAATGCCCCACGAGAGACCCCTTGCTGGTTGTGGAATAACTACGACTGCATAGACGATGGTATGAAGGATTCTGGAAATGGTAAAAACTCGAAACAAAGTTGTGGCTATGAAGACAGATGGGTTAGTCAATATGTATGCATAACTGACTACGAAGAAAACCGTGATGTTTTCCAGGTCGTTCAGGTGAGCTCTGGAGAAAAAAAAAGAAAATAACATTCAATAATGCATAAAACAAATAGTTTAGGATGAATCGGCGCATGAGTACAGAAAACTATTCAACCTCAATTTTTTTATAAGATCCTCTTCAAATTGCCCTACTGATGATATAAGTGCATGTTGCCAGGGGGCAACCTGATGCCATATTGTTTAAACCGAAATTGTTTAAACGATTGCAAGGAATTGTAATTTCCCAACCGAACAAATTATTTATATTTTATATTGAAATACAAATAAAAAAAGAACTTTTTACGAGAAAGTTAATATTTTTGGAGATATGAATTTTTAAAAGTTTGAAAAATTCCAAATTTGGGTACTTTTGACCCATTATAAATATATTTTAAAAAAAGTAACATATAAAAAATATATTTTTTTATTCTTCATACAATCAGTTATAATATCCCAAATAGAGATTTAAAAATGTTTAATTGTTTATATATATTTTTTTATTGTTTATTAAGCGCGCTCACAAGTATGCGTCCCTTACCTTTAAGTATCGCCGTCTGCCTGACTTACACGCTGCATCGGCCTCCCTGTGTTCTGAGTCATTATTTATCCTTAATCTTAAACACTATTAACTTTATCAAAATTGTTTAAGAGAGCGATGTTATTACTGATTAAGTTATCTACAATTTGTTTTTGTTAGTTTTTTTTTCCGGAATCAATTTTATAAAATTTATTAAAGCTTGTGTGCGCGTTTATTAAACAATCAAAAAACAGATATAAACAATAAAAAAAATCAATTCTCAATAAGGGATAAAATTAACTTTTGAATAAAAAATAAAAAAATATATTTTTAATTTTTTTTTAATATATATTTTTCGAACTTTTAAAAATTCACATTTGGTTATGGTAAAAAGTCATTGAACCTTTTTTATTTGTATTTTAATAAATAATATATAAAAAAATGGCCCGGTGGAAAAATTATTTGCAATTGTTTAAACAATTTCGGTTTAAACAATATGGCACCAGGTTGCCCCCTGACAACATGCATTTATATCATCAGTAGGGCAATTTGAAGAATAAAAAAATTGAGGTGGAATAGTTTTCGGTACTCATGCGCCGATTCGTCCTAGACTAAAAAACCTATGTAATATAATGGTGATATAAATGTAACGTTTGGACATTTCATATAATAGCAAAAAAGATTAATAAATAAGTGAGGTAAACCATAGGATACACATGCTACTGCAGAATTTATTTTGTGAAGTACCTATTTCAAGGTGATATTTAAAGGTATACAAAATCAAAGGTATACATACAAAACTTTTCAGTAAAATGAAAATTTAAACCGAAAAAATAATTATTATCTAAACCTAATAAAAACCAATATCCTGAAAGATATGGTAATTTTAAACAGTTTTCTTAATTAGCATTTTGTTGAAAAATTTAAAATAAGGGTACTTTATTCTTGTAAAAAAATCGAATTTTTAACTTTTGGGACACCCCGTATACAATTTTTAATTTTTTCCATCGACAATCCTATTTTCTCGGCAAGCAAAACTTTTTATAAAGAATGACTTTTCCTCGAAAAATAAAATTTTTGGTCCGATTGCCCCCTTGTCTACCCAATCGCTGAATGTCAATTTTTCGATTATGTTTTTTATCTAAAAATTGTTATCTTTGATTTTTTTTTGAAATTATTTGTTTTTACACGTAGAATATAAAACAAATTGCAAGAAATTACTAAACTAAAATGGCTGCATTTTATTGACGAAAAACTTGCAAAACACCCATTTTTTTATCTTCAAAGTAAAAATTTAACACCGAAAATAATTTTTCTTAAAAGATTTTTAAATGCGCCATAGAATAGAATAAAATAAGAAAAAAAACATGTCAAAACCTCTGTTTTGTGATTTTTTATTGCCAAAAATAGGTGGTAATGGATTTTAAAGAATTACCGGTTTTTGAAATGAAACTTTAGCCTGTGCCTATACCTGTTCATAACTTCTAATTTAAATCAGTTACGAATTGTACCTGTTATTATTTAAATAAATATGTAGTAAAAATTACGCTATATATGATAAGACCAAAACACAATATAAAAAATTATGATAGTGCTTTGATGATTATTTCTCGAAGAGCATTAAAATATAAAGTTTTAAAAATATGATTACCTTCTAACACGTTCGACATCTTCGCTAACTTTCACTTGTAGTTTTCTTGGTTTGGCATCTTCAGGATTAGCAAAAGCCTGTAAAAATATATAAATTTAGTAATGTCCAACTCAAAAATAAGTATACACATCTTAAAGGAAAAACTGTTTCGTTCCATTTTTCAAAAATTATATGTTTTTTAAACCTCTGACATTATAAGGCCCCAACTACCAGAATTCAATAACATAAAAATTATTCGATTATATTTCAAAACCTGTACAGAGTTATCCAACGAGAACTAGACAGGCCGCTTTTTTGACTCTACCTGTACTTTTATAAAAAAAAAGTGAAATAGCTTCATATATAATTTTTTCCTCCGAAAATGATTAATGTAAAATAATTGGACATTAAATAAAACTGTTAGGGGTCATTTTGATATTTTTTTAAATGGAATGCCATATATTTTAGGTGATTATTACATAAAATGGTCCATTTTCTGCACGTTTAAATCGAAAAAATTTTCTTCTACCGTATCATTACCAGCTGAAATATTGATATTGATACGGATACCTGTTCACTCTTTAACGGTAGTGTCATTCAGACAACTAAAAAAATAAAATTTCAAAGTTGTTTATATTTTTCATGAATAAGAAACAAACCACATTAAAAAATGAAATATTCATTAGAAAACCTACAATTCTAAGAATTAAGACTCTATTTGTAGAATAGATACAAAACAAATATAAAAAAATATAACATATAAAACAAATACCCCATAAGAAAAAACTATAAATTAAACTTAAGAACACCAGACATCTTAATAATATAAATGTTCGATATGTCCTCCGTTGTTTTCGAAACAGGACCGATGCCCCCTTTTTAGTCTTTCCAGAGAGTCCCTTATAATATTGTAATCCTGGTTAAGTCTGTCAATTTCATTCACAATTATTCACAATTTTTTGCTGTAGCTCATCGATATTTCTATTGGGCCGTTGATAAACTACGTTCTTTAAATGGTCCCATAAAAATGTATCCATTGGTGTGATATCTGGGCTATTGGGTGGCTAATGAAGTGTTCTGTAACGGCCAATCCACTCGTTGTAACGCTCATTCAAATATACTACCACTTCTCGAACGGCATGGGGTAGAGTGCCATCCTACTGCCAAATAATATTGTAGATTTGCAATGGCAATCCTTCCAAGAGGTCCTCGATATCGTTTTAAAGAAACTGAAGGTATCTTTGGCCTGATAAAGAGCCACGATAAAATAGCGGTCCAATAATTTGATTTCCTAACATCCCACACCAAACATTAAGCGAGCTCCCACCTTGAAACTTTATCATTTCATATTTATGAGGGTTAGCTGCTGCCCAGTAATTTGTATTCCTTCGGTTGTATATTCCTGATGTTGTGAATGACGCTTCATCAGTCCATAATATTTTATTGTATAAGTTGTTGTCCTCGTCTTGCTCTCTCATTAACATCGAAGCAACAAATCGAAAACGAAGTTCTTTTTGTTCTTGAGTTAGATACTAAACGAAAAGGATACAATATGGTTTGATACCAAATTTTTTCACAGTTCTTTGATCTGTTCCATAACTGACCCTTCGGAGCTCTAGGCCATACCTTACTTCTCGTAGTGCCTGCGGAATAGAACTCATCGGATTTAACCTAAAATATTGAACGATTTCTTATGTTTCGTCTTCTTATATTTCTTTGCCTATCTTTTAATGTTTTTATTATTTCAAATAGAGTCTTAATTCTTAGAATTGTATCTACTGAAATGCGTCTCTGGAAACTCTCGAAAAACCTTCTTTGCGTTTCTCGAGCATTTTCTCCGCTTTTGTAATATAATTTTAAAATGTGTAGACGGTCTTCTAATGAATATTTCATTTTTTAACGTTATTTCTTCCTAATTCATGAAAAAAATAAACAACTTTTAAACTTTATTTTTTAGTTTTCTGAATGACACTACCGTTAAAGAGTGAACAGGTATCCGTATCAATATTTCAGGTGTTAATGACACGGTAGACGAAAATTTTTTTGATTTAAACGTGCAGAAAATGGACCATTTTGAATTAAAAAAATATTATTTTAGATTAAAAGATATACAAGGAATCGGATAATCACATAAAAACTATGGCATTCCATTTAAGAAAATATCAAAATGACCCCTAGCAGTTTTATTTGATGTTCAATTATTTTACATGAATCATTTTCGTATTCGGAGGGAAAAATTATATATGATGGCTATTTCACTTTTTTTTATAAAAGTACAGGTAGAGTCAAAAAAGCGGCCTGTCTAGTCCTCGTTGGATAACCCTGTACATTTTTTGGTGTAGAAGGGATTTTACCTGGTTATCGTTTAAGAGAGTTTCTATTTGACAATGTTGCAGTTCCTAACTTGTTTTATTAAGTTTTTTTTAAATTTAATTTTAACATTTTCTTTTTTTAAATATTATTATTTATAGATATATTGAATTAAAAATAACTGTTCTTTATTATTTACTTTTCACTATACAAGCGAATGCCGATTTCTCCTGCATATTTTTATTAAACTTGTAATGAATATAGAAAATAGAAATATACATATTTAAAATAATTCACCATTTGGTCAAGAAATAATTAGCTCCATCACGCTGGAACCCGCTTTAAATAATATCTATTTTTTTAAATTTTATTTTAAACCACAAACGATGCTACTGATTATAGTAAACTCAATTTTTTTGTAGTTTTAATAATAAGACCGAAAAAATTATAAATACATTTCTGAGCAGTAATTATTGCAAATAATGGAGCTGCTACTAGTGAGATGTATACTCAATCGTTTGTAGTTTTTTGTAGTAACAATTTTTTTACTTGATGCGAGTACACAAAATATTGCGTATTACGAAAAATAATGGAGGTACGAAAAAGTGCGACACGTACTCAAAAAGTACAAACGATGCTAATGAATGTAGTAAACAAAATTTTTTTTCAGTTTTAATAATTAGACCAAAAAAATTATAAATACATTTCTGAGCGGTAATTATTGCAAATAATGGAGTTGCTACTAGTAAGATGTATGCTCAATCGTTTCTAATTTTTTGTAGTAACAAATTGTTTTTTTACTTGGTTCGAGTACACAAAATATTGCATATTACGAAACATAATGGAGGTACAAAAAAGTGCGACACGTACTCAAAAACTACAAACGATGCTAATGAATGTAGTAAACTTAATTTTTTTGTAATTTTAATAATTAGACCAAAAAATTATAAATATATTTCTGAGCAGTAATTATTGTAAATAATGTAGTTGCTACTAGTGAGATGTATGCTCAATCGTTTTTTTTTACTTGATGCGAGTACACAAAATATCGCATATTACGAAAAATAATGGAGGCATAAAAAAGTGCGACATGTACTCAAAAACTACAAACGATTGAGCATTAATCTCACTAGTAGCAATTATATTATTTGCAATAATTACTGCTCAGAAATGTATTTATAATTTTTACGGTCTAATTATTAAAACTACAAAAAAATTGACTTAACTATAATTATTAGCATCGTTTGTAGTTTAAAATAAAATTTAAAAAAATTGATATTTTGAAGCGGGTTCCAGCGTGATGGAGCTGAAATAATTTGGTTCTTTCCAAAAGTAAACGTATAACCGATGTCTAACTCGAGAATTTGTGGCGGGCCTAAATTTACGTAACTCAAAGAGGTCATTTTAAAATACTAAAACAATTGCGAACAGAATTACCTAATCAAAATTTAAATTTGGTCTTAAAAATCAGGATTGACTTTAAGGAGACGGGTTTAAGGTGCAAATTGTAATTGGCCTTTTCTGTTTTTTGGGCCATTTGCTATGACGGCCTTCATAAAAAGTTGTTAATAAGTAACATTGTAATTGTTATTAAGTATTATTGTAACCTACTTCTTAATTACTCTTTTTGTTACTTGCAGAACTACCAGTTATATAGTTAGTTAGTGGCTATTAAGTGTTTTTCTGAAAATTAAAATGTTCTCAGGCAATATGGTAAATATTAGAATAAAGATGTTAGTTAATGAAAAACAAACAATCATAAAATATTAAAAAATATGTAGAACTTTAAAATATTTTTACATACCTACTAGATTTTACTGATTATAAATCACCGGGGAAAATAGTGCTAAAGGCCCAGCTATAATTACGTGGTAAAAATTTTTAGTTATTTAAAGAAAAAAATAGATATAAAATTTTACGGAATATGTAGATATTTATAATATTGTCCCATAATGAAATGCAGAGTATAAATTACAAAGGAAAAGTTTTTTAAAGGTCCAGCTATAATTATATTGCAAAAAAATATAAAAAAAGTAAGTATGGGGTCGTCCATTAATGAAGTGAGGCTCAAAGGGGGGAAGGGGTTTGACAAAAATTACGAAATATCACAAGGAGGGAGGAGGGTGCAGTGAGATATTACGTGTATTTATTTTGTCGTTAAACGCTCGATTTCTAAACAACCGAAAAGCGGTGGGTGAGCTCGACTCGCCGTTGCCAGACAACGATTCCCCATTTTGATCACGGACCTTATTTTTCCAGAATTAAATTAGAGTAAACTAAAGATAATATTTTAACATTTTTAAGATACTTTGTACTAAAAAAAACGTAATTTTGGGTAGAAGGGGGTGGTTAGTTTTAAACCTCACCACGTATCACCAGGGGGGAGAGGGGAGTTAAAAAATGCTAAAAAACATCACGTGATTAATGGACGACCCCCAAAAAGTAGACAGAAAATATATAAAAATTTATAATATTTTTTCACACTAAACTGCTCAGAATATAAATTACCTGAAAAAAGTTTGTCAGAGCCACTGGCTTAGGTAAGGGGGGGAGGTAGAGGGGGTAATTACCCCCCTCCCACCAGGATGTTTAAAAAATATTTTAGGTTCTGCAAAAAATATTTGCAATAAGCTATAAAACAAATTAAACATTAAAATTATTTGAAAAAACCCAAATTATTGATTTTTTTATTTAATTACTTGAAATTAAATGTATATAAATATATTATATATATATATATATATATTATATATTATATATATATATATATATATATATATATATATATATATATATTATATATATATATATATATATATATATATATATATATATATATATATAATATATATATATATATATATATATATATATATATATATATATATATATATATATATATATATATATATATATATATATAATATTTTAATGGTAGAGGTTCTTGAGCCTTGTTATATAATTCAATAAAGAAAATAGTTTCTTGGGCATATGGCTCCAATTAAACAAAAAAATGATTACATAGTAAGAGGTATGCTTTTTGCTAATCGCATTAAAATTACGGGGTTTCCAAAAAGTGGAAACCTCGGGTGTGGAGCTAAGTCGGCTACATGTTTCACCCTTGTTGGGGATGGTCACATCCGCTGTAAGCCAAGACACGACGGAAAGGCTCACCAAGTCTTTAAAACTATTCTACATAAAAGTAAAGCATACCTCTTACTATGTAATCATTTTTTTGTTTAATTGAGAGCCATATATGCCCAAGAAACTATTTTTTTTTATTATATTATATATATTATTATATATATATATTTATATTTAATATATATATATATATTAAAAATATATAAAAAATTAATATATATATATATATATAAACAAAAATTAGGTTTTGATCATGTTAAGCTGTCATTTTGGTATTAGAATTAAACCTAAATTAAATTGATCCACAAATTAGGTTGGTGTAAAAACCTGGATATTAAGAAAATTAGGCTGGAATTTCATATACAGTTTAATTTATTTAAGGACATTAACGTTATTCTTATTAGGGACTTGAAATACCGGCCCTAATCCTTAATTTAGTCCACGGACCTAATTATTGATCATCACGGTGTAAACTAGGCTATTAATCTAAAAGTTAGTATCTAGTTAGCTCGCTAGTTAGGGAGGTTAGTATAGTGGTAGCTCTATATATTTCAAAGTAATTAAAAACATGTCAACCTACTTACTTTATTTTTAAACCTTTGAACACCGGTTAGAATGGACATTACCAACATTTTTAGGGCTAACACGCTTATGTAAAATAAATATAATCGATGCAAAGGATTTTGTGTGTTAAATGATTCGTTTATTATTGCTTGGGCCATTTTGATAGTTTCTTTTTACTTAACAAACTTGTAAATTTTGTATTCACTATATAAACCACTGTAATCAAAGCTCTGACGAAGCTGATTTTGATAAACCAAAATAAGGTAATAATATTATTTTATTATTATTGTACAAACTCGAAAATACAGGTTAAAAGGTTATAAATACGTGTCTCACGTACGACAAACTAAATAAACTAGCTATTTATATGAAAGCAGCCAATCACAGATCCTAGCGCAGTGTACTAGCGGATGTGGGG